>JAOBYJ020126061.1:0-10158 GCA_025403565.2 Palythoa heliodiscus | reverse complement strand
GGAACATGGTAGTTCCGAAACGTCGGATTTTAAGCGTTATCTTTATTTTAAATTCGTTATCTAAGTTCCTTTTGATATTGAATTGTGAACGAAAACAAACACCATCTGAATCGTTTAAATAGTTTTGACGTCAAAGTTAGATTCATATGGAATAAAAAATAACAAAGAAACGAAAAAAGGGGAACAGCAACTGAAGAGATTTAAGAGAATCAATTAAAAGCGGTTCTTGCCATTACTTCAAAGTTTCCATTCCAGTCATTGAGTCAATCAGATGTTGAACGGTTTTTCAAGTCGAACCAATGTTTCAAATATTTGAGGCCGTGAAGTGCTTCGTGCTGCTCTGGTTAATCGAAACTGCCATTGGTAAGAGGTGTTGATAATAGCTATATGAAGTTCTATGTTTTACCAAACTTAATGCAGACTATAACAAACTCATTTTTTGCGCTTTTCTTTTGCTCACATTCTTAGAAATTTTAAGTTTAGCAGCTATGCAGATGATCGAAAAAAATTAGCTTCAGTTGACAGTAAATAAGTTAAAACCCGTCTTTCAATCGATTCGTTTTTATTAGTGAAGAAATTGATTATATCTGATTTCTTACACAGTACCTTGCTTTTTTTAAAAATCCCTGGTGGCCATGTTTTTAATATATTTAGAATTGGTAAAGTTTTACTTAAATGTTCAACTTTAATGATTTTCTGAGTTGCGCACTTACTGTAAGTGATTTTTAATCAATATCCGTATTGAGGATTTTTTCCTCAGATATTCATTCCGTATTGTGTCTAGGTGCTGTTGCTGAATAGTTAAGTTTAAAGTGAGAAACGTCATATAGGATAGAATCTGCATGTAAAGTAAAAGATATTTTAGAAAAATTTTGTTGTTAACATTTCTGACTTCCAAGAAGACAGCAAAGAAGCTTTTAACTCTTTTTAAGCTGCTAATCATCGAAGCATGGCTTGTAAATCAACTGGAGTTATTCAGAAAGTGAAGAAATTAAAAGTATTGACCAAATGTTTTTGCTTTCGTACAGTTAAGAATCAAACAGTGTCAGCTGTCTGCTTCAGAAAACGTTTTGCTCGCTGTGTTAATCAACCGTCTCGCCATGCATGGTTAATAAAAAGTGATTTCTTTCCATGGATTAAGATTTTCTTATTTATAAGCTCTATTTACTTTCGGGAGCACCCAACGAGCAACTTGAGATAACTTGCTCATCTCAAAACAGACCACAAACAAGTACTGGAAAACCGGAGACCTATCTCACTTTTACGTTTATTAAAAAGCTAATTTCGCTCAAAAACCGCCGGCGTACCCAAAATGCTGGAATACGCACCACGCTATCTTTTGCTTTTCTTATTTTGGCGTTTATATGCTTGATTAGTTTTTGTATGTATTATGCGTACCACTACTTTTAGATGAGCAACTTAATTTTATTTTATTTTTAAGAAAACAAAATGAAACACAAGAATATATTTTTCATCTTTTTTCCATTTCCTGATAAGGTTGTATCTGTTCCTCATTCCTAGCAAATGACCATGCATAAATTAAAATTCTCATTCGGCAGCAAAACACGCTGGTAGTTTGGCAACCAGCGGCAATGGAAAGATAAATTTTCAGAAGAAAACAAGTATAGAAATAGCTTATTTCATTATGTACTTACTCTTTGCAATTTTTAGTTGCTATTGTTATCTATATAACCTGAAAACTTGGACACATCCTACGGCAACAGGAGACGTAAAGTTTGTTTTCATATTTTCCTTGTTCCAAAAGAATAATATTTGTGTATTTGCCAAATCATCATTGGTTCCCAAAGCAAATTTATGGCAAACAAAATATTCTTATAAAAATTATTTTCCCAGCATACAAAGACCTGCCAGCTCTCCGCAAAATAAAAATTTCTCAGAAAAATAAATTAGCATTCACTTGCCAGATAGCAAGACAAGTTATTGTGGAACAGATATCTTGTGGAACAGCTCCATCCGTTGATTTTTTACAGAATTGTCGTCCCTTCTCGCCATTCTCAAGAAATTATTAAATAGGAATTTATTGTCCTCTAAGAGAGAAGGCAAACACCCAGATGATCACATGGTGCAGCGCAGGCGGTAACTCCCTTGTAGGATCCAGCGCCAGCGACATCATTAGGAGAAATCACACTGGCCAGTTTCGGCCCCTTCTACTCAAGTGCATTCCGATGTGGCGGGGCCTCTCCTTTTAGAAGGTGTCATTGCTTGCACTAATGCTGGCTGCGTGGCGAGGTCTCATTCAAGCAATGTGTTATCATCCCTCTTTAGCCAAATCCATAGCGACACCTTTTCTACCGTTTGCTGGAGGGCACATTTCAGCCTCCTGAATTCAGCTGCAGAGAAACCAAAACGGTGTCTAAAGATGTTTAATAGCTTTCGCTCGATAAAGCCACGCGGGCACCCACAGATAGATAGTAATATTCCACGTTCCATGACTGAGTCCTGCATACCTTCATGAGGTTTTCGTACCTCTCTTCCTTTCTGATCTTGGCATTCACAAAGTTATCCTCCCAAGGCACTGTTAACTCTAGGACGATTGCACACCTTATCTCTTGACTCCACACAACAATGTCCGTTCGCAGGCTTGTTCCCACCAGGGGGAGCACCAAGAAGCTTTCCAGATCAGTTGCTAGGTCCCAATGACCTTTCCACCTTTTATCTATCAACTGCGATTTTGCTGCTGGTTTTGCTTGGCTTCTTGCACCTGCTTTATGGAAATTCACTTCTGCTCGGTTAATAACTGTCGGTATTTATCTTAGTTAATCTGTTTTGTCTTGTCCTGAAGTGCCTTCACCGGCAGAGCTGCAAGGACCTGATGATGACGCCAGGTTAATCTGTTAAATCTTTTGGTCTTAAAATTCTCTGCACAATATTCTGTTGTTTAACCATGCAGTGTACTACCAATATGAACGTTGATAGTTCTATGGTGACGAAAGCTATACAACATTTGGTGTAAAGGGGTTGAAGCATACCAATAGGCCGGATATTATCGCTATAAGCTGTCACGTTGACGAATAAAATACGGTCATTAATTTCTTTTTCTACTTTCATTATTTTACACAATGTTTCATAGTCTCCTTCGCAGCCGTTGTTGTGTTTGTTTCACTACTTCATACCAAAAGATAATAAGAATACATTAATGAGAAACATTAATAAGAATACATTAATAAGAATACATAAATCAACGGTGGAAAGCTGCCTTAAATTAAAGCTTGTTGGTCGCATTTATCGCAATTACTTCTCATAAAATCAACAGTTTTGGGGATAAGTAGGATTTACATGAAGAGGAAAAGAACATGTAAAAGATATTTTAACTACAGACACTGCATAACTGACGAGGGCTCTTCGGGTCGAAAGATCTTTTTTCTGTTACTGTAAATCTTTCCCAGCTTCAAAACTGGTGATTTAATGTGAAGTATTTCCAATACATAAAGCAACAACCAGCATATACATTTTTATTCGTACAAAAATGAACTTACATTCAGAATAGAATTGAAACGAAAGAAGCCGTGCTTTCTAAGGTTTTCACAATGTAAACGATCTGGTTTTAGAATATTTTGTTCCGTAACGAAAGTAGTGCTTGCTTTAAGGGAAATTTTTTTCCTCTTTGCGACACTTTCCATATACCATGCAGTAAGTGTTACGTGGCATAATTTTATTTTCAAACAATGAAGCATAGTATGATATATCTTTGTGAAATTGTGGCTATTAAAGCCATGTCATTTGGCTTCGTTCCGGAAGGTCACCATTTTTCTCTCCAATATATATGCAATTGTTTTAATTTTGAAAGCTGGCATAATAATTGAACTCAATACGTTGATAGACAGAAGATTACAAGACATATCAATACTGATGTATAAAGTTAAACATAAGATTTGTCCAAACTACATTAGTGATCTATATTCTCAAGAAATCAATGTCAATACAGCCTACGTATTAAGGAATTTACAATTCCACTTGTCAACACAGTAAATTACGGAAAATACTCGTTCCATTACTTGGGACCCGTTTTTATGGGCTAAGCTGCCATTTGAAATCAGAACTTCATCTATACGGGCATTCAAAAAAGGAATTAAAAAAATTAAAACTGTCGGAGATCATCAATAGTGAATGTTATTGCTCCCTCTGTAATTAGTAGCTTTTAATATTTTTAAATAGTTTTTAAAATTAGTAGTTTTATTATCTTTTCTTATTATCTTTTACATTTTTATTCATAGTACTGTAGTTATATTTACTAGTTGTTATTTAAATAGAGTGTAGATAGTTCCAACTTTTAAATCAATTCCATTATTTTTATAAACTAGAGTGTCCTGAAATAAAAGTTATTATTATTATTATCATTATCATTATTATACCCCAGATGTCATTCAAAAAAGCTATTGCGAATCGTGAAGTGAACAGGCTCGGTAACTAGGAAAATGTTTCTGGTAAACTCTTGACTGAACTTGTAATTTAACTTAGTTAGAAGTGGAATCTTTCCGTAAATCTTTCCCATACGTTGAATTGCTTACCACAACGTTTGCTAACTAAGATGTGAAGTACATCTCATTCGGATGTAAAAAGAGCAAAAAGCTCATTGCTATCTTTAGCAGTTATTTCTCTCGAGCAACAGAAATGTTTGTGCGTATTATTAAATCAGCCAATTTTTTAAAGTCATTTGTTTAAAATTTCATGTCTCTGCAAGGATTTGGACTAAGGTAAAACTCTATGCTCGTCCCAAAGAACACAATATGGCAGGACCTTTTTTTCTCAAGTGAACCCTTAAAAATGTAAACAGATGGGCTCCAGTTGGTTGCTTAGGCAACAGTAAAATAAACTAACATATTTTAGGCCTCTACTATTGACTATGTTCATTAAAATGATATCATATTACAAAATAAATACCATATAGAAAAATTAGATGTTTAGGTTAAGTCCCCCCTTAACTGACAAACATTGAAGGTAGTTCGCCTCCCAACTGAACCCAGCTGTACAATACCCTACATGTGTAGTGTAAGGACTTTTCTTTCTTCATCAAAAACCGCTCACAGAAATAAGGAAAAACTAAGAACAAAGTGAGACTGAAGTCGCTAAGAAATATATAGACTATAAGGTTTGGCAAAATTAAGAAAACGTGTTTTTAAACGCTGATTTCAAGTCATCATCAAATAAAATAGGATAAAACGACTTGATTATGACGTGAATTGGATGCAAAGTGAAAGCTCCATCAAAGAATTGTTTCTAAAGTGTAAGTTTAAAAGTTAGAATTCAAGACGTTAATGTCGGTTTTATGAATTGTTTACAGGAAGAATATCAGGCGAGAAAGTAAAGTTGCACGACTCAGGTTTTCATGTATACGTGTCAAAACTTGAGGGAACAGATGGCGCTTCTTGTGGTTCTCAAGAAAACCCCTGTCAGTCTCTTCGTTATTCCATGAAGCATTACAAAAGAAGCTCTCTGCATATTTACATTGATGGAAGAGGAACGGCAAGAGATTTCAGTTATTTTTGGCCACCGTCTGTATCGGCTGTCTACAAAAACTTTACCTTAGAAGGTCACAATAGTGTCGCGCACATTACCGGCGGCACGCGCCGTTCAGACTGGATCAGGTTATATTCACCAGAAAACGAAAATGATACGAGAGTTTTGATAACATCAATAACTTTTCACGGCACAAAGCTAAAATTGACAAATTACTCGAAAGTTTTTATACGTCGCTGCAAATTCTTAGATAGCCAACAGTCTATTCTTATCATTTACAAAACGTTGGGTAAAACTGTGATATCTTTACTTCAAACCGCTTTTAAAAACAACTCGAGGTGCGTCCTTATCTCACCGTACAAAATTAAAACTAAAGTTTCTTCCCTGCTCGAAATCGATGTTGGTGATAACAACTTTACTCTTAACATGAAAAGTGCTTTCGCATTAATGAGACACGGCGCTGTTGATGAAAAAGTTGCTTTGCACATCCGTAATGTAAGTTTCATCAAAAACTTTGGACATTTTATAAAGTTGAGTTACATTAATAATAAAAAGCAAAAACTGGAGAAAAACTACCGATCAAAACCGGACGTATTCTACACAGAACTTGTTATTCTTGACTCCACGTTTCAGAAAAATCACTCTCCATTAGGAGTTTTATACTTGGAGGGAAGAAATTTCCATCGAGGTCTTCTAAATATTACCAGCTCTTCTTTTCTGTCAAACGCTATCGGATTTATTGTTACAGACAATTTTGAAGTCCTCTGCAACAAAGTCATCATGAATTTCACCACAAGCAAGGGAATAAGTCTTCAGAATTCACCTACATTATCGAAAAGATTTCATAGATTGCAGTATTACCATAGCCCCATAAAGATGGTTTTTGTCGGATGCGTATTTGGAAATAACTCGATAAGCTTAGAGGTCAAAAGTTACCGAAAAGCTAAAAATATATCGATTAGAGTTCAAGATACAGTGTTCTACGGAAACCATGTTCCGGGCACCACAGGCAGTGCAATCGATATACGCTCTAATGGATATATATCTACTACTCCCGACCAAGATAAGTTGCCCTCCTGGGCCGTTGTATATTTTGAACGTGTTAAAATTGTAGGAACAAGAGGGAAGGTGCTTCAATGATTTAAGTCTGAATAATTTCATAAATGTAACTGTAAAAATACTAGATTCAGAATTTAAAAACAATATTAATTACAAGCAGTTGGCGTACAAGGGACCTGTTGTTTATCTCAGAGGTCCAACGGATAAGCCTCTTCTTTCAGGTTGTGGAAACCTACCAACACATTCCAAAAAAATCTCCAACAATGGTAAGAGATTGAAAAAGAAAAGATTTGTTTCAACCTATTTAACGTTTAGTCCAGGACGTCGTGGCATGCACCTCAACCATCCATCACGAATGATCAGCAGTCAAGTACAACACCATTTTTCTTCGTGGATATTTCGCGGCCATACATTGATTAAGAATACGAGCTTTCAAAACAATGTCGGGTTTGGCGGAACGTTAATGCTGAGGAACAGTGAAACTATTTTGTTAAATTCCACCTTTCAAGAGGACATGGCTATAGGATATGGAGGCGTTGTTACAGTCGCTGAAGGAAGCGGTAGTCTTCGAGTGCTCAACTCCACATTTAATCGAGAAAAGGTAAACTCGGGTAAATTTGGATATTCAAAGCAAGCCAGGGACTGCTTTATTTTGTTTCAAAGCGGATCTTCTCTTACAATTCATAACACTACGTTTGTTACACAATTTAGTCGCGAACTTCAACCAATATTTGAAATAAGTAGGCGTGGATTTGTAGACATTGACAAGTTATCGTCGTTTGAGTGTCCGGTGGGGAAGGAATTGAAAGTCGAAAACTCACTTAGTACTGCCACTACAATTTATAAAAACTCTCCATGTATTTACAGCCTAAATTCAACAATCATGCACTGTCAGAAATGTAGTAGAAACTGGTATAGTTTACAGAGAGGACGTTCAACAGGGCTCATTATCGACAACCCATCCGCCTGCTTCCCTTGTCCATATGGAGCGAACTGTCTTGACAAAATAATTGCGAGATCGAATTTCTGGGGTTATGTAGCTTCCCTCAACCCTTTGGCATTGAAGTTTATTCCATGCCCTCACCAATACTGTAACGGACCAAAACGTAGTTACAACAGCTGTAGTGGCAACAGAGAGGGTTGGCTGTGTGGTCAGTGTAAACAAGGCTATACAGAAGACCTGTTTTCAACTAAGTGTAAAGCTGTACAAAACTGTCATGACTACTTGTTTTGGCCACTCATGATTGCTATGGTGTTAAGTATGACTTTGTATTTACTCTTCAAACCACCCGTCATATACTTTTTGTATAAAGAGCTTCTCTGGTTTAGAAAAAAAGAACAAGAGCAGACACAGCAGAACGAAGAGAATTTAGGTTCTGGACTTGTGAAAGTTATTTTTTATTTCTACCAAGTTGCAGATCTACTTCTCATGAGGTCCTATCCAAACTTGCTTAAACAAAGCGGCTTTGTACAGCCCATTATGGCCTTTTTTGCATTTCAGTTTTATCTTTTATCAGACAAATTTAGTTGTCCTTTCCCTGGATTGACAGTCGTCACTAAAGAGTTGTTCATATCCATAAAAGTAATTGGTACAATTATAAGCCTTCTACCTATCTTCATTCTAAACGTCTGCTTTAATAAACTACGAGGCAGACCCAAGCCGAGCGTTGCACACTACATTGCCGTCGCCATTGAAATATTGTTGCTAGGTTACGACAGATTGGCTGATGTCTCCCTTAAGCTACTGCGCTGTATAAATATCAAACACAAATCTAGATTGTTTTACAATGGAAATGTTGAATGTTGGCAGTGGTGGCAGTTCGTGCTTCTTGCGTATGTAGCCGTTTTCGTTGTGCCATTTATGATTACTCTATATTGGGGTTCTATTAAAATTCACAGAAACGAAAT
Source organism: Palythoa heliodiscus (assembly GCA_025403565.2). Taxonomy (NCBI): domain Eukaryota; kingdom Metazoa; phylum Cnidaria; class Anthozoa; order Zoantharia; family Sphenopidae; genus Palythoa; species Palythoa heliodiscus. The sequence continues at coordinate 1,713 of JAOBYJ020126061.1, read as the reverse complement.
ATCAAACAAAGAGTTTGTTGGGTCGTGCTGTGTCCCACTACCCTTCATCGTTTACTGGTTAATCAAGCACTGCGGGAAAAACGCTGAAATAATAGACCAAGTAGACGAAAACGCCGAAATTAAGAAAATACTCCATGAGCCTTTCAAAGCACCCACTGAGAACAGTTCTGGGACATTGCACTGGGAAAGTATCTTGATCGGCAGAAGATTTCTTCTTGTGTGCTTGCATTCATTTATCCCAGACCCATTATTCCGTCTTCTTTGTCTTAACTTTGTCTGCGTTATTGTGTTGGTCCATCATTTGTTAAGACGACCATTCAAAGATGCTAAGGTCAACAATTGCGAGACAATTTCCCTCTTAGCGCTGGTCTCCATTGCCACCATTAGTGTAGCTGAAGCGTCTTTGATCTCCAGTGGTACAGACCCTATAGGCCCCACAAAACGGTATATTGAGATATCACAATGGGTTGAAATAGGATTACTTAGTTTGTTCCCAGTTGCTGTTGGTGTTTTAGTAGCATTTTCTGCAGTATCTCAAGTGCTTCGGATTTTATATTTAGTCGGTCGAATGCGCCATGTTTTGATAGGAGCATTTGGCAGCTGCTATCGGAAGATAGCCTTAAGAATCCAGGATTACCGCGTGCGAAGTCGTGGCTTTGTATTAGAGGAAATTAACGATAATTAATTCGATCCGACTCGTCTAACCAGGGCTCGTACAAGATCTTGAAGACTGGAAAAAAAGTCTTCAGATTCAAAACTTTTCTGGAAATAAAGCAAATCGTTGGAAAAGGTTTTTATTTTTTAGGCTTGATTCAACCGGAACGATGGTTTGCAGCTACTGCATGAGCATTTCAATTTTACTTTATTTTACTGAATTACATACGCTCTTGATATAAAACTGCAAACTGCCCCCCTCTTTCCAACTCGCTTTCAGCCAGAAAGAATTCTTTTGGAAATTTGTAAATCAGCTGTGAAAAGTTCTGCACGGAATATGACGTCCATTGACAGCAACCTATAATGTTTGTAAATCATGCATGATATTTCTAAAAAACAGTTTGTAGAATAGATTTAGATTCATGATCAATTCTTGCGAATCTTTTAAATAAAGTTCCTGTTGAAAGATATAATTTTCTGAAAGTTAAATTCATCGTACTTTCAGAAATCATGTTTTTCGTGTTTTCATTACTTGAACTCGGGGTTATTTTAATCATTTTTACAATATTCCTATTCGAAACGAGCAATTTAGGCCAAGTCCATACTAATACGTTTTCGAAAACCTTCGTTTTCATTTCATCGAAAACGCATAAAAAGATTTGCGTCCACACTAGATTTTATATTATAGCTTTTTCAACCGTCCATACTAGACCACGAAAACGGATAAGAAAATATCCGTTTTTGTCACCAGGATCGCAGAAGATTTGCTTTCTTCGCAAAATTAACGCATACAAATTAAAAAGAGCAACATTTAGCTCCAGGATAGCAATTAAGTTGAAATCAAATAAAGACAAAGTTGTCCACATTTTTGAATTGTTTATTTTTATTTTCCCACGCAAGCAAGAAGTGAGCAATTTTCGAATACTTATTTTATCCGTTTTCGCCTTCCGTCCACACTTATACGATCGACTGAAAACGGACTACGGAGGTTTTCGAAAACGCTCTCCAGGGTGAAGGTTTTTGAAAACGGATGTGTAGCGTCTTAGTGTGGACGGGTGA
>JAOBYJ020125852.1:0-10162 GCA_025403565.2 Palythoa heliodiscus | reverse complement strand
GACGTTTCGATGTCTGCTTGACACCATTATCAAGATAAAACTGAATGTAAAATAAGCTAGTAATATACAGAGTTAAAGTATGCTATTGAAACGTCGATTTATTAGCGTTTATTTTTATAACCAAAGTTTTCAAAATCAAACTTTTAACAAAATTAAAAGTTAGTTTTGGAATCCATATTTAATGAAGGCATGGCATCAAACCCTGTGCAAACCAAAGCTAGCACTTTCCTTCTCTTAGGAGCTACGACTTTGCGTTTGTCTTAAAACTGTTTTTTCCAAATCCTTCTTCACATTTTTCTGCCAACTGCCTAAACTTTTCGGTTTCAGAAATCTTCATTGTGACACTGCTGAGTTGTTGTCATGACTTTGGCGTCGAATGGTTCAGCTCATATGTTCTCCTACAGCCGTTCCAGAGTCCCATATGTTTGGTGGGTGTCCAAAAGTGAATATCGTATTGGCACAATGTTTGACATTAGGCTTTTCTCGGCTCATGAGTTACTTTTTGACGCATTTCTGTTGCTATCCGCATTCAGTTTGCATAAATAACATCTCAAACAACGGTAATATGCAGATCTGTATCTCTTGCTACGAGCACAGTAGATATATGGGTTAAAACATGAATTACACATCGATATTGTGTGAAACCATTGAAATCGTCTGATAAACCAGGCACTGGACTCCCTCCAACCTTCCACAGAAGAAAAAGCAATTAAAGGAAGCCAACACAGAAGAAACACTCCAACAACGATTGCAATTGTCTTTGCGGCTTTGCTTTCTTTCTTTGGTCGAATTTCACGTTCACTAAAATAGAATAAAATGAAATGAAAGTACAAGCGATTAACTGATTTGGTCTTACGTACTCAAAACTATAGTTAATATAGTAAAGACAGGTTATGAGATAGGATTCGGCAATCTTCTGAAAAGATAGTTGCTGCAGTTTTTTTAAATATACTGTAATAGTTTTATTTCGTTAAGTTTATTGAATTTGTCCATATTCGCAAGATTTATAAAAATATGTATAACGTAGATAATTGTTAACTTACAAAGCCTCTGCGATACCACGCACCAACAAACAGATTGAGACAAACACAACAGTCAGCTTTGTAACTAGAGTTCGAAATAAGGGAAACAGAAATGAATTCGAAAATGGAGGAAATTCGAAATATCACTTATCGAAATAGAAGAGAGAGTAACTTAATCACAAAATTTGACACAACTTTTTTTTTACATGGTGAAGAATAAAATGACTCAAAAAGGTAGAATAAAACCCAGGGAAACGAAACTTAGTTCGCGAAATTTAGTAAGCGGGAATTTGCCCGGAATTCTAAACAACCGAGTTCGAATAGCTAGGTACAACTGTAAAGGCCCATGCAAACGGACGCAACAAGTGCCAACAAGGTTAGCTCCAACAATGTTGGGAGTTGTTGGCCATTGTTGCGTGGTGCATGCAAACGAACGCATCAACTTTCCGATATTGTTGGCGATCGAATAGAGAGGTGATGCATTCTAGGACAGTAAGGTCTAAGCAAATGCACGCAATAAACGGGCAAACGGGCGTAAAATGTTGGCGTTACGCTTTGCCGGTCAAAGAACAAAGAATGTTGGCACTTGTTGCGCCAAAAGTATGACCAGTTTCAAACTACACTCAACAACAGCCAGCAAGTCACAACAACTCGCAACAAGTGCCAACATGCAATGCAAACGGAAACAACATGTTAGTATTATGAAAAATTGCCTGATTCTCTGAGGGACAAAGAAAAAATTTTTAGGGACCTCATTTACCTGTTAGTGGTTTGTGTGGCCACGCTCGAGGTTGAAGCCCCGCTGGTGAATCTTCCTTTTGTTTCGAGATGAAAGACTTTCTTCTCATGTTTTCGAGCAACCACCAGTAAGTAGACGTATATGATCACTGTTGCAACCAAAAATAGGGTACAGTAAATCCAAAGGAAGAATCTATTCGGCTCGATTCCCATTGTCATGTAAACAGTGTAAGCTAACGAAATTGCGAAGGAAACAAACCAAGCCACGGTTATCATAATCAGCACTTTTCGTTTGGTAACAATGAGTATGTACTTAAAAGGAAACCGAGTGGCAATGAAGCGGTCAACCGTCACAGCAAAAATGTTGCTGACTGAGGCAAGGAGCGCAAGATGTCCCACAAGAGAAAATATTTTAAAAAAGGCCGTTTCCCCGTAGTATTTTCCTGTTGTTTCTTGGAAGAACTTGATGTGGTAAATAAACATTGGTTGATTCAACACTGTGACCAACAAGTCTGCACATGCCAAACTTGCGATGAAATAATCGGGTTTTGTTTGGAGGTTTTTATTATTAGCAACTGCCGCCAGGACGAGAAGATTTCCTAAAGTTCCAATTACACTGGAAACACCATTAAGCAATGATATACCAATAATTTCACCTGTACTAAATTTTACTGTCCCAATTCCTGTCATTTGTATCGAGGTTGTGTAATTACAACTTGAGATTGTTTCAGTGTAGTTGGTCTCCATTTGTTGTTTATCTGGTAAAACAGCCTTTTATTAACTGAAAAATTAAGGCAAGAAATGGTTTAACAAAAAGATTTTGGATAACGCTTAAGTTAGATCGTCTAACTTCACCCATATCCGGCTGCCTATTTCGATAATGAATTTTTTTTCGGCCCATGCAGTTGTTCACGATTAAAAGCTGATTAGCACTAACGTTAACCCAGACGTAAATATTTGATTCTTATTCTTGTTTTCAGCCTTATATATACTTATTTGTGCTGAGGGTTTGGAAGTTTCCCTTGGAAAATATAATTAGTAATTTATTCCTTGGCGAAGAAATTAATTTGGAATTTTGGCTTAATTAGCTCAGCCCCAGGGTAAACAACCTAATCCTTGAACATAATGCATGTCAATTTTGTCTGATATGGGGTTTCGGAAACCCTTAATGACTGCAATGTAATATCTCTGTAGTCATATTTACTGGCATCATTTATGGTAGAAAACAACTAGCAGAACATCATAATCCTTTTCTAATATCAGGCTCATCATTGTACTGTATATGCACTATATGTACTATATATAGTATATATATATATACATACGCATATATAAATAATTATATATAAATAGTTATATATAAATATATTTTGTACAACTCATAAGAGTTTTGACTTCCCCTTTTCTTGTGTTTGATATATAAGTTTCACGCCTCGTTCACAATTGACTTATAGAAAACACGATATTGTAACCTAATTGTCTGAAATAGAAAGTAAGCTTTGATCAACAGAATTTTAATAAATTGTGATAAGCTTACCTCTTTTTCTTTTCTCAAAACGCAGAAAGCGTGGAAACACCTCCTTTAGACTTTCCTCGACAACTCTTAAAGGTTTCAGTCTGTGTAATGAACAAGACCGAGCACCAGTCTTTCAAATTTAAAAGAGACTTGGACAATCAAAGCTTCTTCACTGCAATTACACTCTCTGGTTTTTGAAGGTTTAGTAGAAAACAGCTTCTATGTTCAAGACTTGCACGCAATGTTGAATTTTTTCTTTTAACCGCGCGTGCTCTTTGGGCTTCATAAACCATTTGATCAAATTACAATCAAGGAAGCTGATAATGCCACCTACAAAAATAAATTGTGACGTTAATTATATTCTAAAATTGTATCTCAACTTTGCATAAGGACTGAAAAAATAAACGAGCTCGCCAAAATATAGATCCGTTTGAGCTCACAAATCAATTTTCATTTTATTTCATTTCATTTCATTTAAAATAGCACACAAAGGTCTTATGAAATTTATAAACGGCTTAAGATTTTTAATTTTGAAAATTTCAAAAACGTTATCTAGAGTATCTATGTAACTGTTCACAGTATATAAATTTCATCACATCTAAAATAAGATGTTAATAATTACGTGTGGATACCCAGCAGCAAAAATATATACATATCACTACGTATAGTGTGTATTCCACGATATTCGCTGTAACTTTACTGAAGCAGGCCAACAAGCTGAAACGTTTTTAATTAAAGCACCAGTAAAGTGTTTGGAAAAGCTTTTCGATTTTTAGCTATCTTATTTATCCTACTGACTGAGAAGTCGTCCATCTGTCTCCTCCCAAGAATCCGCTTTGCTTGAAGCGATCGTTGTTGGAAAGACAGTCCTATTTTAATTCCTCTCCCTCTGTGCATGCATATATCTATTATTATAGACAGTCTATGTAATTTTAGTTATGTTAAAGTATTTTTCTGTTCCTTAACTAAAGCACAAAAACAAACAGAGAAAATTTTCAGTGATATGAATAATGTCATTACGTTGTTAGCTGCGGAAGATTCTTACCAACAGGGAATGTATGTCGAGACGGTTTTAGCCACGGAAACAACACCCGCGTTACGTAACGATTACACAATTGTATAACTTGACAACACCCGGAGTTTCATTTTTGTTGAATTAAGCAATATCCTTCATGTATACGTTTTTGACAGAATTGTCACTATTCAAGCAAATGAAATATGTTTATATATTACAAATAAACTTGAGGTTTTCAGTTTAAGCTCTCTTTAGATCAACTAAAGGAATATTTTCAGTGGATGCTGATCAGAAATGTTACGCTTGACAACACCCGGAGTTTCGTTTTTATTGTTATGCAATATCCTGACAGAATTGTCACTATTCCAGCAAATGGAATATGTTTATATATTACAAATAAACATGATGTTTTCAGTTTAATCTCTCCTTAGATCAACTAAAAGAATATTTTCAGTGGATGCTGATCAGAAATGTTACAACTTGACAACACTCTGAGTTTCGTTTTTGTTGTTATGCAATATTCTTCAGGTATAAGTCTTTGGCAGAATTGTCACTATTCCAGCGAACGAAATATGTTTATACATTACAAGTAAACTGGAGATTTTCAGCTTTTCGGCTTTAGATCAACTAAAGGAATATTTTCAGTGGATGCCTGAATGGCGACATATTTCATTAGGTTCTTTGGTAATAAATTTCTGAAAAGTGATTGTTTTGGCTGGTTACCTAAAACGTTTGGAATTTGTGCAGCTGCATGAAGCCGTTGAAGTTCATCTAAATACGTTTCGCACACTTAGTTTTATCTCCGCTCACTCTTTTCCGTTGATGATTTTCAAATATTAAATATATGTTTTTTTAAAAAAAATGAAAAATGGAAAAGAAAACGAAAAACGGAAAAAAAAGTGGTTTTTGCAGTTTTGTAACTGTCCTAGCTTGGCTTTTCGTTATAATAATCGATTTTTATTAGGCCTAGCCATAAAGTTGCATGATGTAGAAAGAAATGCCGAATTCATAATTTCACGATTTCATTGCTATGTATCCCTAGAAGTTTTCAAAAAAGTAAAAAAAAATTTATTTTCTAATTTTTATTGTGAATGTCGCTTTGAAGATTAACCAAACAAAAATATATATATTTGATGAAAAAAGCTGTCTATATTCTTATCTGTCTCTTTTTTGCCACCTGCGTTACTTTGTGTGCTATATCGATCAAAATAATTGCTTACAAAGGTAGGTAGAAAAGAGAAAAAGAGCTTGAAAGCGCCGGAAAGAAAACCTTGCCGTCCTTGTGACATATAAAAGAAAAAAGCCATAGATCTACACCTTTTATCAAGTTGCAGCTAAATGAACCTCGAAAAGTACTTACGTTGCAAACAATCTTTGTTGAATCATTAGAAGCTTTTCTTTGGTTTTGCCTGACAGCTGAAAATCGCAAAAAAAAAATTTTATAAATAAATGAAACTTCATAACTTCCTTCAAAAATGAAGGCAAAATAGGAAGAAGACCGACCAATATTATTTTAAGGTTTAATTTAGATATTATTCAGTCTTTCTTGTTTAGAGACCTGAAGTAATTTGTAACAATATCCATAAAGTCTACAAAGCTAGGGGCGTTTTGGACGTAATTCGTTAAACTCTACTTTTCATAATTATATCAAAGATCTGATCAATATCACAACTAGAAGCTAAAATTTACAGTAACCAAATTTGTATCAGTGTCTAAGAAAATTAGCCAACAATTAATTTCTAAATAAGATCTTTTCACAACAATCGATAGAGTCATACAAACGAGCGGACTCCCTCAAAGACATGCTTGTTAAAGTAAAAATTCTAGCAACGCATAGGCGCTGTATAAACGAACGTAAATTGGGAGTTTTTTTTGTAAACATAACAAAACGGAATTGTAAGAGATGTCGTGTAGGCCTGTCACTCGACAATAACATAGGTTTTGCCCATTTTTTTGTCGCGAAGTTTTGTCAAAATTCTATTTTGTCGCCAAGTTTTTCTTTTAATATTTTTTGCTGCATCATTTTGCTCTAAATTTTTGTCGCAGAAATTTGCGGTGGCCCTTCTCAGCCATCGCCATCATCGTGGAACTATTATCCTATCGTTCAGAAGATTAAATTATCCGGAAATTAAAACGCCACTGTGTTAAAAGACTTTGTCACCGAAAGCTTTCATTTAGTTTTAGCCAATGTATAAAAGACATTGAAATGTATAAAGCGAAGACCTTACCTAAAAACTTCACTTTTAGAGCGATCGTGCAGTCAGTCTTGCTATCTGGATGAAAAAAGCTTTTAATGTGAATTTAGTTTCCCCGGGGATGAATTTAAATTAAAATAGGTCACCTCTGTATAATATAAGAGAGACACTTATCTGCTTATTAAAACCGGGAAATAATTATTTTAATAACTTGAAAAGGGTTTTAAAATAACTTCTAGTGTTTTGAAATTTTAGTGATCAGTTTCAATGTTTTTTGTGAAAAAAGCTCTTATAAGATGTAAGCATTTTAAAAAAAATTTCTATAATACATTCTGTAAAACAATAAAAATGTACAAAATAAATATTCATCCGCTGTGCACTGAAGCAGTTGGCCTAATGTTTTATTTAAAAAAAAAACTTTTAATTTGGTCGCTATTTTTAGCTATTGTTTTTCCTGAAATTTGCGCTGAGGCAGTTCAGATTTTTAGCTCATTCGGGGAGTAACTCAGAGAGCTTTTTCTCACAAAATAAAGACGTTTTCTACATTATTACTAAATAGAATCTTCCTAGAAGTGGTAAAATGGTATAAACAAGTTAGCGTTTTTTAATGTGTTATCGTTTTTGTAAACAATGAATAATTGAGTCAAAATCTATAACTCCGGCTTTTAAAAGTATACTGAAAAGAAAAGCCAAAGGTTCAGAATTCTATTTTCTTTTTCGGATTAACTTGATATATGGTGATACTCTGAATAAGTAAATCACTTCAGACAAAACCACAAAAACGGTTCTTTAGTGCTGGGGCATTTTAATAGCTAAAACTGATAATCTTTATCTGCCGATATACCCGAAGCGAAAGGGTTGGGATCGAGTTTGAAGCTGATGGAGTTGAGGCTCTGCGAAAACGATTTTATAGTGTCCTTTTATTATCGACTTTCACTGTTGGTCTACCTTGTGCCCAAGCCCCAAGGTAGTTTTGCATTATTATTATTATTATTATTATTATTATTATTATCGGAGGCCGGCTGTTATTAACCGGAAGCGGCTCGCTGAATGTTGCTAAAAAATAGTGGGATGATCTTTCCGAAAGTGGTCCAGCGTTCGGATATTTTCCGAACGCGAAGAAATGCTGGCTAATTACCAAGCCCGAGACAGAGGATGCCGCAAGAGAGGTGTTTGCCAACACTGAAATCAATATTACATCCGAAGGTTACAAACACCTTGGTTCAGTTCTCGGCTCCAGGTCCTTTCTAGAGGAATATGTCGGAGAGAAGTCGAAGACTGGTTAACCAAGTTAGCAAGCTCGCAGAATCCGCCACTTCCCAACCTCAGGCGAGCTACGCCACTTTTATTGTTGGTCTGCGTCACCGCTGGACGTACTTCCTGAGGACACTACACGATATCACCGACCTACTTGCGCCATTGGAAGTTTTGATTCCTGCCATGACAGACCATCGAGTCACTACAGAAGAACGCAACCTATACTCGCGCTTCTAGTACGTATGGGGGACTGGGCCTCGCAAACCCATCAGAAACATCATCTCTAGAATACGAGGCATTGGTCACTGTCACGAGCTCCGCGACCTTGAGGCTGAACCAACTCAGAACTGTATGCAAAGATGTTCAGGTGGAGCCAATCCTCCAACAAATCACTGGAGAGACGCTAAATAGGGGCGCTAACATGCAGAGTCCAACAACAAATCACAGACGCTCCTTTTAAGGTGGCGGCTGTACACAGGCTAATGCTCGTGACTAACTCACTTTTTTTGCTGTTTCTTTTCAATCTACGTTTGATTACTTTTATTTATCGTGAAAATAGACGGGATACAACCTTTTACAAGTGATTAGTCTCCCAATAAAGGCATTTTTTACACCACCAGGTTTAAAGTGAAGAGAGCAGGTCCAAGGGCTAACAAGCGTCTTGAACTCCGAATCGGCTCAACGGCAAAAGCTCTCCATGCTTTGCACTGATTTAGATTGCCTGGGAAAAAATATAGCAAAATCTGGTAGGTTGTGTGTTACAGAGTGCAACTGCACAGTACTTTTAAAACCATTTTTAAAATGTCATTCATATTAAAGCGATTCTTAACAATGGGTGTTTGTTTTTATAATTTCCATTTTCGCGGTCTTTCCCAGAGCCTCAATTCCATGCTAAAAATTGGGTCCTAGCCATTCATCGGTGAAACAGAATGTAAGCTGTTTGCTTAAAGAATTATCTCCAAAAGAGGTTGAAATTCTTGTACGACACAATTGATTATAATAAACAGAATAATATATATAACCAATGAGTGGCTTGCAAGCCCTAGACCAATTTCCGTTGTCTATTGGTATTTATATAATAAGCTAAGTTATTCTCGTGTTTTGATTGGTTCTCACCTATGATCTATTGCCGGTTTTCACCTGACGTCATAGCGGCCATTTTGGAGCCCCTTGAACAAAAGAATTTTGATGATCTCTTTGTTTAGGGCTCCAACATGGCTGCTGCATCTTTTGTCTCTGGAGTCTCTTGGGAGTCCGTGAAAACCAAGAATTAGAGGACAGACGCACGATTGAAGTCATCATTACAATATTTTTAAATTTTTTATCATATAAAACAAATAGATTTCACGCCTCGTGTGCAACGTTTTTGTTCTTACCACAGTTTGACGTCATTCTGTGATCTATTACTGAACAGACGCACGCTAACATGGAATCTATTTGTTAAGCATAAGCTATGAATGGCTTGCAAACCCCAGACCAATTTCCGTTGTCTATTGGTATATATACGTTTTCTTTCATTTGATTAATGTGGCAGACACACGAAAACCCAATTTCACCCAAGATATTAGTTTTTCAGAGACAACTATCATATTTGAACTGCACACTACAAGACATTACCACGATACTGTTGTTTGGCCCTCTTGTTATCAACGCAGCATATCCAGATCCTATAATGTTCTTAAAAATGCATCTCCTGGAGAAGAAATGCATAATAATAGTGCCGTCACAATGGACGTTGGCGACAAATGATCCATTGGTGTCTGTTCTGTGATCTACGAATAGCCTCAATGTGCGACATCCCAAGGGATTCGCACAAAAAATCCTTAAACCTTCTTCTAGGTCTTCCTCGTCCTCTCTTCCCAGGTACCTTCCCTAAAACAGCCAACCTCTCTAACCCATCTATCCGCATGACATGCCCGAAAAAAAAACTGTTTTGTCTTTCTTATATTGTACTTATAAGACTTAAGAGTTCTGTCAGTCCCCGCTTTCCTTAGCACTTCTTCGTTCGTGACCCTGACCATCAATTTGATCTTGCACACTGTGTCGTCTGCATACCGAAATGTAGAAAATAAAAGAAATGTAGCCTTTAAAATGAATTAAAAGGATCAGGAAATATTATTTAAAAATAGTATTATGTATAGATCTATGCAATAAACCTGGATTATGAAAAAACTCTCTTTACTTGCTGAGAAAAAAAAATCTTTAAACTTGCAAATTCTGAAAAAAACTGACTTTTTTGCTTCAAACACTGACAGTGATCCGTGTGCTACACCATACAATTGCAACAGAATCTTCTGATTCTGGTTTTAATAATAATAATAATAATTTATTTAAACACGTAGCACCTAGGAGTTTACAGAACTCGTTAAAACGTGTACGTATATATGCTAAAATATGCTAAAAATTTAAATATTTATAT
>JAOBYJ020125742.1:0-10164 GCA_025403565.2 Palythoa heliodiscus | reverse complement strand
AGATGGCCACCATCTTATAAATGAAACTGAAAGTCTGGGACTGGCACAACAAAACATTTTATGTACGGTTATGTGAACTTTTTATATCTACCCTAAGTTTTTCTAACATCAGTTTATTGTGGACTGGCTCTTTAGAAGATCCGGGTTTAGGGGGCAAGTCGTTGAGAGGATTTTTATTATAATTTGAAAGTTTTCCCAGCCGGCCGGACAATATTACATTATGAATCACCTTTTATTTCTATGCTAATAGGACCGTGATAGGCGGGGGGAGGTGGTGATTACACGTGCACTATCCTTATTTCCTTAATGGAAGAAGTCTGTCGCTTGAGCGACCAATGGTTAAGTTAGTGTGAAAACTCGGGCCCAGCTGTTTAAAAACTTAATCAGTAGCACTAACCCAATATTAGATTTTGATGGGATCAGTTTACACTATTTTTTTTATACAAAAACCTTTTTATAAGAACGTGAGGCTGAGGAATAGAACATGCTAAGAACACACCCGAGGCTGAGGAATAGCCGAGACGTTTATTTTATTACATTATGGCACAAAATCATGAAATCATAGTCGACATTGTTTGCAACTAGAGTAAAATACATGTATGGACAATTTGCAGGACTCATTATTTTCTCTTTTAAAAAACTGATCGAAGCTCGTATCTTCTTAGATACACATATAAAAAAAAGCGTGCACACCAAATACGTATGATTATATTGAGAACATTTTAACTGAACATCTGAGGCTAATTTCCAAAATATCTAAGAACATTCAGCCTCGGCCCAAAAATAAGACGTTCCTATAAAAAAGAGTGCATGTTCGTGTTTCCGATCTTATAGACACTAATTCAATCTAGCTGTTATTTTGTGCATGGATTAAAAAGTTTTATGAAAGTCTTAATGGTATTTTATAACTGACCGTATATATATCTTTCCTTGGCCTAGAAATTGCTGCTTGAACTTGGGTCAGTAACCCAGGGCTGAGTTTATTCGTTTGCAAATGTACAATGCAGCCGTGGCTGGCTCGGGTTGACTTTTTCTTTTTAGTTTTGCAATATTAGTGTACTATGAAATCATGTTTTCATATTTTTGTTGTTTTTTTGTTGTTGTTTTCAGGTCTTATTTATCATTAGCTATTTTTTTTTTTCATTTTATTTTCTACCTCGACACTGAAGAAGGTTTACTATAACCAGTCTAAACATCAACAGATGAATAAAATGGCCTTCTGGAGTACTATATACTATTAGTAAAGTGTGCCGTGAATGCCATCAAGTACACCAACTTATGTAAACTATGCAGCTGTTGAGCTCAAGCATTTAACTTTGTTTCCGTAATGTATCTTTTTTTCTTGCTTTTTTTGAAATCTCATTTCAAATCTTGTAGTTGTTTTATTTTTAAAATGCAAAATTTGTATTTTATTTTATTTTGGGTACTTTATTTTTGCACTCTAAGTGAAGTTATCTGGCAAAGACTTCCTTGTCTCTGTGCAAGACAGATTTGATAACTGCTCGCTTTTATCTTTGTGTTGTGTATTTAAACGGATTAGATTTGGTGCGGAAGAACTTTAAACCGAGCTTTACAAAAATTGGTTTTGGCGTCAATATGATTCATCCAAATGCCAAGAGTGACCAAGTTGTCTTTTTTTCAGTAAGACCACTATGTCAAAAATTCTTTAGAATTATTATTTCGGTTGGTTCAGTGATTCCTTCAGAAATTGTTCAGTCTTTCTTTGTTTCTCTTACTTCTGTTGAGTAGATGAAATTATGGTGTTTGGATGGACGACAGATCTGCTGTATTTTTTTTATTTACACCCACTGCGACACAAGCGTCATTCATAAGCGATTGTTGTTATTACTGAGACTACATTTGTGGAGGCACTTTACATTGAAATTGGCTCTTGTAGATTTTATCAGCTTATGTTTCATTGCATTAAACGTTTTCAAAAAAATCTGTTTGTTCTTAAGCTCTTTATACATTACTTGTGCTTACATTAACTTTAAGAGCTTTTTTGAAAGTACACTTTTTATACAGGTAGTATAAAGAAAATTTTGCTAACTCGAACATGTTACAGTCTACTGACCGCTACTGCTCGATACACAAGTCATTTATGTTTTAATACACTCTTTACATATGCCTCCAGAACTAAGGGAATCAAGACACGTTTTAACAGATTTTTTAATGATAATTAAATTCAATTTTGAGAGAATGGCGGAGGCGCGAAAGGTTCTTGAAGGCACAATTAAGAAATTCGCTTAATGTGTTTTTCTGGTCTGCAAGATAGATTTTAGGAAACATCACTGAAAACAAATAATATCTGAAGACTTGCTTATAAAAATAGGGAAATACATAAGTAAAAACTAAAGTTTCAACTGAGTGGATTTTAAAAACCTGTCACTTGTCTGGCATAAATAAGCCTTCATCCCGCTAGGAAATTTGAGAAAAGCGGTTCCTGAAATTTGTAATTACGATAAAACCGATCGTCATAGTTTTGGAGAAAATAAACAGCAAATTCTTTAATTAATGAAGAGAAAATGAAAAATTCTTCATTTTATGAAAAGTAAATTGCAAAACACGATAACATCTGGTCCTTTAATATGAAAAGTTTGTGTTTCATTTCCGAAACAAATCCTGTTTGTTCAACCGCATGTCACAAGAAATATGATTCAATCCCAACAAGACAACAGAAGAAAATTTTATTTTTGTTTATTTTGTAATATAGTTTAACCTAAACTATAGTTTCTTTACTGGCGCAAATTAGAATCAAATATGCACGGCGGTGTGGTCATTTGTAATAATAGGCTTAATACCAGAGTTTAGAGGTCTTTAGCTGTCTTTTCCGGCACACCTCAACATGCCGAGTTCCCTGCTGCAGTGTTCCTTGGATGGCGGTTTCGTCTTAGAGATTCGAATGGTTTTTGGCTCACTAATCCGTGGTATACATTGAGGTAGGAATAGCTTGGTGACTCAAGAAGTTACGGTCCGTCTTTTTAGGGACAAATTAATGACGGCTTGGCATCAAACGATCCAAATTAAGTTTAATGTAGAATTGTTATGCTATACAAGAAAGCATCAAGAAATAATAGAGTAGATATATGCACCGACAAACTGACGTTGATATAAGGGCTTAGCAGAAACTGATCCTAATCCCTTTGCTCTCGCTACATTGTTCATTTAAAATTTTCAAAACTAAATTATAATTCATATATTGCTTTTCTTTCCGGAAATCACAGTTTCAGCCATTCCCGCACCCAGTTGAGAGCACAAAATTATCAATCCGTATACATCTTACAGGTAGTTAGGCCAAATATGTTTTAATTTTTAAATTTTTAAATTCGGGTTTCATTGATTTGTGATTTTTACCATAAAAGGCTTTGTATCTCCTGCAATTAACAGCATTTGCTACCACATTGAGTTGACACGATACATGTAGTAATATACATATATAGTGATAGATGAGCGCCTCAGACGATAAAAAAGGCTTTAAAACAATCCCGGATTTCAAACTTCGGGTTTAGTTTCAAACTCAAAGAATAGCAGTACAGATAAGCTTCATTAAAAGTATCGGAGATAGCTGTGTCTAAGTTTTTTTTGTAGGCCTTAATTTACAGAGCTATGTAATACGTTTAGATTTTCTAAAGTTTAATTTAAAATTGTTTTGATTGAATTTTGAACTTTTGGAACTCCGCATGTTTTTTTAGTTCTGTTTTTAGTTCTTTCAGCAGCTTCATATAAGTTTTATTTTCAAGACAACGTTGTTTTAAAAAGACAAAGTAAAAAATAATCTTCCTCTGCATTATATATATGCTCAAAATTAAATCCTAAATAACTTTTGTTTTAAAGAATTACAACTTGGATTACGTAGAAGATGACAACTTATATAACAGTAATCATTATTTAAATAAACTATTTTCTCTGTGTGAATGCGGCGTGCTGTCAATATTGATTAGGAAGATATGTGAATTTCAATAACATAAACTTTAAAGAAATTTTTGTATGGGAATGACTGGCGTGTGAAAATACTTTGTCCCTGAATGTTAGAAAGAGCAGTAATACGGTAAAGATGCTTGAAAAAAAATCTAAGAAAATCTACCAAAGCAGGTATATGCTTCTATAAAAGAAAAACAATCATATAGTTAATGCTTTCTTTCAATTGAAACCTCCGAAATTTCAGTAATGAATTAACAAAATGAAATTGAAAAAAAATTTGGTTTTATTTGATGGGACGTTCGATGTAACAAAGAATTCTTGGCATATATAAAATCTCATGATACTTTATGAGGGTTGATGAGTGAATAAACAAATTTAATTTCAATTATTCAGTTCGTGATTAAACTCGAAATTACGAAATAGGGTGTCTAAATCCAAACACTTTTTATAATAATTGAATGATTCAGTAACTTTACTGAAAACTGATTGAAAATTCGTTTCGTCCTCATAGCCTGCAATGTTCAGTTCTTAGTCAGAAAAACATAATTATAGCTAAATACTATAAAGTTAAAATAAAGTTAAAAAGCAGTAACAAAATGGTTATTTAAGGCGCTACTTGATTCCATAATTGGTTGAGGCACATCAAGAAACCGTTTTGGTGTAAAAAAACAAGATAGAAATGCCTCTTGCCTTTAAGTCATATACACTAAATATGCTTATTCATATGGTAGTAGCTTTATATCTTTAATTGAAATTCTATATCCTTGATGTTTCTGCTTCATTCTTGTCAGTGTTATCTCCCGGATTAAAGAGAGCAAAAAATATATTTTAGTTTTATCCACTTGACTCTTTAATAAATTAGGCTTTTCATTCTATTGTTCGTTTATAATTGTAAATGTCGCTTGAAAGGGCCTTGCATTATCCAAACAGAAAATAACTTATCTGTCATCTCTCCATCTGCCATTGTAAAATATTTGGGTAATTCTAGCTTTCCTGGTACTCTTTACGCCGTACATTCATGCATGTTTCATTCAAAAGTAAAATAACACGTGATAGATGATAATCGACTTTTACGAGAACAGATGAGAAGGAAAGCTTTAACATCACGCGGAAAAGCTAAAGGGTTTTTTCAAATATGAGCTCACGAAAATTTATCCTTCAAAAGTTTGCTGTTTTTTCATAAACACTTTCTGAAACGGAACTTATTCAGAAGCATCTATTTTGAGCCAAAGCACTACTTAAGGTCTTTTCACGGAGTCACAAAGCAACTGAACACTTTCCGGCATTATGCCCCAATTCTACGGCCATTACGGTGATGAGAACAATTCAAACGCAATTCAACAGCAATGAAAACCGGTCAATATACCAAGAGTTGAACTCTTATCGTTTCTATCAACTAAAATGTCTGCAGATGCGAAAGATGAATATCTTTGCCTTAAAATGCGTTTTGCTTTCTTTGCCAATGAAAAAGTTTGACTTATCTTGCAAGTGAACACAGTTCTATTTTGCAACCCGGTGCAGCTTAAGCCTTAACTCTGTTTGTGGCGGAAGAATGAGCCTGAGGCAATATTTAATTGCTGCCTGTAACTATACCATTAGCATCGGAAATCAGTTGACCGTACCGACGCCGGAGAAAAATAGTCAATAAAAGACAGCTCTAACATCGGATTTAGCCAAGAATACAGAGACCAAATCTTAAACTAAAGGTAAAAGTGAAGAATATTGAAATTGTTTATTAGTCGTGTTTGCGATATACAGTAAACTCCTCTTCTTTGCTGGATGGATATAAGGTGGTTTTTCCGAGTAGAATGCGAAAGGACGCAAACACGTTATGCAACGGGGAATATCCTTAGAAAAGCAAAACTGTGTTGCTCATCATTTCTGTCTATTATCTTTCAAAAAGCGTTTTTTTGTGATAAAACCAAGAAAGAAACTAAATTGTAAAAGATTTTCCAAGTTGGAGACGTTGAAAACAAGGAAAGAATTATTGCATGTAGACTAGAAAACCATATAAAGGCTAGAATGTTGCACGTGTTTCTATGGTGATCCTCGAAATTTTTTAAAAAAACAACTTGATTGCAACAATAGATTACATTTAACCATTTTAGTTTTAATGAAAAATAATACGCGCTTCATAAGAAACAGCTTGCAATATTTATCGAGTTATATCAGATCTTGACAGAAAAATACACAAGGTCCAAAACTTACAAAAGCATATTAGTAGTAAGTACAGAATTCATGATCGAAGTATAATGCTTTTTGATAACTGAACATGCAAAAGCTCATGTTTATCTTTTGGTTTTTTGGTTTAGCTGTTACGATGCTTCTCAAACGTCACTAGCAGAGCAACTATATATACAGAGCGGTAAAACTCGTCCTTTTAAAACAATAAACTTGAAAACTTAAGAAATACATTATTGAATTCAGAGCGAATATTGTTTAGTACTTCCAGTGGAAAATGGATAGAGAAAAAATGAAATTGCCGCATAGAGAAAACTTTAATGAAGGCAAGAACTTGATAAAAACGAAAATCCGATGTAGATGCGATATGTTTTGTGAATTCCGGTTCTGATTTGTTCCATTTTATTCTGAGATTTTCAGGATCGTTTCTTATTGGTTAAATATAAAAAAGGTGTTTTTTGCTGAAACATTTTTAAGCCTCTAAAGATCTGCCAGTTATCTAATGATGATCCAGCAGATCTACTGTTTAGCCAATGACGCACATTGAGACGAATAATAATTCTTTTTGAGATTAGATTGATGGATTTATGTCTCACTCTATCAATTAAATTTTAAGCTGAATTGCTGTGTTCTACTTTGCTATCTGACGGCTAATCGTCGAACTGACGGTGCTACAGCAAGATCTAGAAAGGTCGGGCTTGAATCACCGAAATTAGAGTTTGTTTTCAAAGCTCATATCTACAGAGTAACGAAGACTCTCGGGGACATGCTCACACTAGCTACTTCATCCGAAGCCCATAGTTCAGACGTCACTAGGTATGAGCAATTCTGATAAGTCAGTAAATCACAAGTAAAGGGGCGCCTTATGTTCTGCTAGTTTTACTGAATATCTGGTGCTGTGATATCCATATGCGCTCAGTTATACTACGGTGGAGAATGGTTCAATGTTACAATACACTCTTTTTTTATAAAAACGTCTTCTTTTTGGGCCGAGGCTGAATGTTCTTAACAAGTTTTTGGCCTTGGGATAATCATATACGTATTTGGTGTACACGCTTATTTTTTATGTGTGATCTAGGAAGATACGAGCTTCGATATTTGATATATGTAAAAGTAGATAGAGTAAAAGAGAAAACCATGAGTCCTGCAAATTGCTCTCGTAAAATTTCCATGTATTTTACTCTAGTTGCAAACAATGTTGCACTATCGAATATTTGCCGCTTCCATGATTTTGTACCGTAAAACGTAATGTACCAAATTAAAGCTCTCGGCCATTCCTCAGCCTCGGGTGTGTTCTTAGCATGTTCTTACATGTGTTTGTTCAGTTTTCTTCAACCAAAATCTTTGATTTAAGCAGATATAATTTAAAATCTGTATAATCAAAATTGAATATAAAATTTAATTTCAATGCCGACTAAAGTTGTCACAGCCAAAGTCAGAAAAGTAATGTCTTGAAATGTAAATGTCATTCATAATCCTTGCAGGAAGCTAAGTCGAATTAACTATTTTGTGTCTTTCGCGTTCAGCCGTTCACACACCTGTATTAACTGACTTTATAGCATTTTAATGACGAGTTGAGTTGATGCTTCATTAACCGGGGCCGTTTTTATGGAAAAAGTTGTCCCGGAACGAAGGGATACCTCACCTAACCAAGTTAATCGGGGTGAGACAACTTTTCTTTAACGTTAACACAGCCAACCGTTTATATGACGTCCCGAGACGAAGGGTTGTCTCGGGTGCCAAAGATAACTCGCCTAGCCGAGGCGAGATATTTCTTCAACCCGAGATAATTTTCTTTATTCATATGTAAATAGTTTGTCCCTTCTTCCCGGGACAACTCGGGCCTGGAAGCCATTTTCTTGTAATGCTTAGGCCCTTTTTGCATAATCCCTGGATCAAGGGAAGCCCTTCCATCCAGGACAACTTGACCCGCAGTTTATATGAGGTTTTAAACCCTAATCGAATGCAGGAAATTTTAAGCATAAATTGCATGGTGCGACGCTCTATAGCCAATCTACTCTTTCTAGAAACAAAAGCTGCCATTTAGGTGCAAGAAAATAAGATTTGGAGCAAGTTTGCTGATACATTTCAGAAATATTTTTCGCCAAAGCCTAAGCCATTTAACAACATGTAAATATTTAAAAGCGTCAAGGTGCACGTATTTTAAACACTAAGTAAAAGCATTAAAGTTTCTTTGCTTCAAAATTCCTAACTGACCTTGTTGTAGCAAACTGAATTAGGTTTGTTGGAATATATTAGTTTCTCTTAGCTTTGATTAATGCACTAATGTGAATAGAAATCTTTCAAACTGGCATTAACTTGAGCCTACGTAACAGAATCCATGGATGTTCTGGATTCTGAATTCCGGCTATCTATATTTTAGATTCCACTCCTCAAGATTCCAATTTCCAATCCTCTCGATTCCAAATTCCAATCCTCTGGATTCCGAATTCCATACCTCTGGATTATGGATTCCAGATGATTTCGTCCCTTTAATGATAACTTTTAAAACGTCTTATAAGACCTTTACTAACTCAAATAGATGTATATAATATATAAGATTCAGCCGGCCTAGGTTTTTTTTTCGCGATCCGTTATTGGCCATGGGTCAAAAACAAGCCCGCGATCCGTCATTGGAGTGATAGAAATGCAATCGTGATCCGTTATTGCCTTAGAGCAGGTTCGTGATTTGTGATTCTTTCAGAAATCTCTAATCGTGATTCGTTACATTGTTCAAGATAAGAGGTTGATCCCTTTGCCACCCATTAGACTGCGCCTTCAACAATTGATAGCTACGACTCAAGCACGTTTTCCTGGCATGAGTACTATCTATACTTGCATGCTTCCTAGAGCTAAAGCTAAACCCTTTTTAAGAGCCTAAGGGGTCCATGGGAGCCGGTGCGTATCTCCGGTATCTGCTAGTGCCCTAAGCGGATGAGAGTCATTGACTCCCCCTGGACAGGACACTAATCCTTCGCAGGTTAGCCCCCAGTAGAAGCTGGTACTCATTTTACCGACTCCGTAAGGATGGAAAGCTGAGTCAACTATGGCGGAAAAGAAGGTCACACAAATGTTCAACGCTCGACAGAACCGAGTTTTGAACTCAGGACCTTGTGGTTGCAATGCAGAGATCTTACCACTGCACCAACCACGCCGCCGCTTTGCTTGATAATACAGCAACCCGCAAATCGATATAAAAGAGAATTGAACGAGAGTACCTTGTTTAGTCACTTGTCCTGGCGTTACATCACAGCTGAGAAGACTAGATGACGAGATGATGAACTAGCTCAACTAACCCAAGTGACTCAAGTGATGCAATCAGTATTTTTGGCGAAGTCTTTGAAATAAAATTTATGACACTTGAAATAAACAGAAGATGTTAAGAAAATTGTTTCTGAACCGCTTCTGAATTTTCATATGTGGAGTATTTTCTAATTATCCCGTTCTAAGAAAGATTCCAACGAAGTCAGTTGATTGTGACCCTAGAAACCCTAATGAGCTTTTGCCGAACAATTCAGCTGCTCAAGTCGCCAACTATCTCAGGCTCATACCCTCGTTATTCTCCTTTTGAACAATTTCTATTAATTAAGAGTTTCTTTCCGTGTTTTCTTAGACTAAAACTAACCTAAGAGTCACTACTTTTTACTCTCAACTTAGAAACTATATAACATACCAAATAATTACAGCTGTTTTATCAGGAAATTGAGCTAACATAAGATATGTAGAATGTGGAAAAAAACTAAATTCGTTTTCGAATCAAAATTGTTTTCATTGATATAAAATGTATTACCTATCAGTATCAGTAGAATAGGATGGAGAAAGGACTTTTAGGAGTTACAATTAAACCGAACGAACGTTTTTCGTAGAAAGCTGGCGGGCACAATTTATGGTTTTCGTAACACCATTTTTCTTAGATATGACTAATAAGCCAATAAAAATTGACCATGCACTCAGCTATAAACCAAAACCTGCTCTCCTGAGTGAAGGCTTAGAAAAATTTTTGCGATCTGAATTTGTTTGTTCAATAGGTCCGCAATATACTGTTACGGCACATGCTTTATA
>JAOBYJ020125632.1:0-10165 GCA_025403565.2 Palythoa heliodiscus | reverse complement strand
ACTTTAAGATATTATGGAGACTTAATTTGTTATAAACCTATGGTTGGACTTGTGAAATTATTTAACATGTTTTGTTTATTTAACAGGTTATCGTTTTGCAAACCTACTGGAGAAGGTGGCTGGCAATAAAATATGTAGATAACCTACAGAAAGATAAAGTTATCAGACTTGAATGGGAGAGACAGGTATGAAGGGTAAAAAGAGAACTCTTTTAATTAATAAAATCAATGCAGAATTTAATCAGGGTCGTATCACAACTAATTTTTTTAAATTAATATATAAACACCAATAAAATACCAAGTGAACTTTCATGCAAAAATAAGATATTTTCACACGTGAAGATAGAATGTTATCTTCACACGTGAAAAGTCCACTGCTGCTATGATTACATATAAAATTTTGTTCTACTTTAAAAAAAAATTAATTTTAATAAATAATTAATTTTAATTAATACCTCATTTTAGCAACACAGCCAATCTCAAAATAATCCTTACCAGGGTTCCTGTGGAGTCTTAAAACATCTTAAAAAGTCTTACTTTTGATTTCGTATTTTCAAGGTCTAAATGTCTTAAATTTGGACAAATTCATCCTTGAGGTCTTAAAAAGTTTTAAATTTTTGTTCAAAAGTACTTTTCGTTTCTTATGCTCAAATTCTGCAGATTATATAAAAAAATGTTGAAGGCATCATTTGTGAAAGTTTGCGACTTGTTCAGTAATCGTTTTTCACACAAGCCATCGAACAGAACAATCACATGTGCCCGCTATCAATAAAAATTATATTATTAGTCTGCGGATGTCGTCATTTAGGATTAGGTGATTTGCATCCAAATCATTCAAAGGAATATTAGGTCCCCGGGGGAAGGGATTCCCTATAATGGTATGATAGGGATGCTCGGCATATTTCTTATGGGTCAAAATTGGCAATTGATTTGGTATTTTTAGGTATTTTATAGAAACAGTATTTTTAGGGGTCCAAAATGCAAACAAGGAAGTCTTATTTTTTCGGTTTCCTCCTGCTTTTATTAAAATCATGCAAAACAAAGCTGAACAAACAAACAAAATGTCAAATGATAATTATAGTGAGCTTTAATTTGGGATTTTTATGCTATGAGGTATTTTTTAGGGTAAAAAATTTTTACGCTTTGGTATTTTTTAGGGTATTTTTTCACATGCCCTGACGAGCATCCCTATCCTTTTTACCCGAAGTACCTCCTTCCCCAGGATTAGGTCTTAAATTGTACAAATTTAGATCTTAAAACGTCTTAAAAAGGTCTTAAAGTTGCTGAGTTGTTAGCTGCAGGAACCCTGCTGAATTTCGCACCCTATTTCACCTGGTAACAAGACATATGTAATTTATCGACAATAATTAATGCTGTCACAAAGAATTTGCTCATAGATTTTTATTAATTTCCGATAGCAATTAATTGACTTGTATTGACTGAAATTAAGTAATATCGATCCGACTTTATCGAGTATGGAAAATATTGATTAGTTACGACTAGGGAAACTATGCAACCATTGTTAAACCCTGAATTATATATACTTATAAATAGGGTTTCCAACAGGTCCTTAAAAAGTCTTATTTTTGAGATTGTATTTTTAAGGCCTTAAAAAAAGTCTTAAATTTTTCCAAATCATTCTTGATATCTTGAAAAAGTCATAATTCATTTGTTGAAAGTATGTTTTTCTTTCTTAGGTCAACTTTGAAGATTGTATCAAACAATGTCAAAGAAAGCACCGATTTTTTCAAGTTTTTGTTCAGCAATTAAACAAAACCGCGATTTCATGAACAGAGCGATTATAATCTGAGCGGAAGTGCCCGTGATGTTACCTTATTACATGAAATTTTAGCGTCATTTTTATTTAGCGAATTTTAGCGATTTTTTAAAATCGCTAAAATAAAGTGACGCTAAAAATAGGTGTCGCTAACATAACATGACGCTAAAATTGAGTGAGTCTATATCTTTCAAAAATCAAAAATGGGAGTTTAATGTAACAAAAGCGTTAAAAGAGCTCGCAACACGAATCTTGCCGCTCCTTGACCCATACATATCAAGGCCTTACTATTCAGTGATGGGCAGTGATGAATGAGACTGCAATTTACGATACAAGAGGATAGAGGATGCAAACATTGACGTTGTGTTTTTGAACATCAGTTAATAATAATAATGCGTTACTGTTGTTGCTGTTTTTTTTATATAAAACTCACACAAGATATGTCAAATTTAGTCTACTTAAGACTTACCATGAAAAGAATAAAAAAAAGAAGCCGATTTTTGACTCGAAAACGCGAAATTAAAGTGACTAAAAATGCGAGTTTTTGGAAAAATCGCTAAATTTAAGTATCGCTAAATATTTGAGCCTCAAAATCGCCAAATCAACGTGACGTTACTGATTTCATGCAATAAGGTAACTGTTTTTAAAGATATAGCTGATCTTAGACTAGTAACTTGGGTCTGAAAAAATCTTGAAAAAGTCTTAAATTTTTGCGTTGCTGGCTGCAGGATCGAGCCCTGATAAAGAAATCTTGCATGTTAATAATAACAGTCTGACCACCCCACGTTTTTACTCTCTTAGGAACAAGTTAGGAAACAAAAAGAAAGAGCTGAAAGAATCAAGAAAGAGTGGGAGAGGAGACTAAACCCCAAGACAAAAGAAGACTTTGATTTGTTATACGCTACTCTTGAAAGTAAGTGATGTTTTCCCTGGAACAAAGCTAAATCGTTTTACGAGCCGAAGTGGCCTGCTGGAGCCAGTGCTTATCTCCGGTTTCTATAGTGTTAAGCGGATTGGTTAGATGAGAGTCATTGACCCCCAGGATATAACACCAATCCATCGCAGGCTACCCCAAGCATAAACTGGTCCTCATTTTACCGACCTCGTAGTTTAGGATGGAAAGTTAAGTTAACATTGGCGAAAAGCAGGGGCGAATTTAGGGGAAGGGCCCAGAGGGCCCGCCCCCCGCCCTCCCTTTTTTTGGCTACACTGTAATTTTTTTTATTTGTTATTCAATTATGAAGTTTATTGTACTGTACCACTACGTAAAATATACAGTGACATGCATATTATTATGGTTGAGGGATCTAGTCACTGTAAGCCCAAACTTGTACTTTTCACTTATCACAAAAATTATGTTGGAATGAAATTTTTACGTGGCAAAACATGATTTCCATCAGATTATGGCCGTCAGCAACCAAGCTAAATTGTAACGATTATTCATGTACACAAGCACGAACGTGTTTCTAGTAACTGCAGAGGCCGTTCATTGTAGGGAATACCATTACGGTCTGGCAAGGGTGAGTTTCTGGGTTTTCTAGTACCTGCAGAGGCCGTTCATTGTAGGGAATACCATTACGGTCTGGCAAGGGTGAGTTTCTGGGTTTTCTAGTAACTGCAGAGGCCGTTCATTGTAGGGAATACCATTACGGTCTGGCAAGGGTGAGTTTCTGGGCCCTCCGCCCTTTCTAAAAGTTCTGGATCCGTCCCTGGAAAGGTTACGCAAATGTTTAACGCTCAGCAGAGCCTGGGTATGAACCTGGGGCCTGTCACTGAAAGGCAGCAGTCACTCTTAGGTGTAGCGAATGGTAAATCCGAGACTTTTAAAAGTATTGAATAATCGAACACCGAGACATTACGAGAGCGAGACCTTGTGACGTTATGGTTCTCAATTAAAAGTTTGCCATCCAGAAACACGAGCGCGAGATATACATTTCGTGTCTGAATTTCGTTCTACGGCTGAACACGAACGCCCAGCGGTGTTTCCCCGTAGCAGCAGCTCACAATAGTTTACATAACTGTAAGTTTAAAAAAATCGTTAACAAAACCAAAAAATTGAGACACCAAGCAATTTTAGAGCAAAAACGAGATTTTGAAATTTGAATTCGAACCACTTTGTCAGCAAAATTCGAGAGGGAGAAAGTAACAAAAACACTTGACTTCGTGTTATGGCAAAAATATGACGAGACTTGGAAAAAAAAATATTTTGCCGAGAATTTCATTTTTTAAGGGTCCATTCGCTATCCCTATGTTACCACAGCGCCCTTCAATGCTGTATCGGCTTGGTCGAGTATCCAACCACACCCTTTTTTGTTGTTTGTGGAGTAGCGAGTCTCATTGATAACGCTTATCTTTATAAAACTGGGCTCATGGAAGAACAAGTCACAACATGAAGTATGGAAAAAGTCATGGAATGCCCTTAACCTGTTAACATAAGGACTGTTCTATTAATTTTTGCAGAGTGGAGAAAAGAAGAGATGGCAAGAATCGATGAGCTGTACTCGGGTCCCCAGCGAAAAGCCGCATTAGTAGGCCTGCTGGAACAGGAAGCCTATCTTATTGCTTCTATTGACAGACACAAACTTAAAGCTGATGAAGAAAATCATGACAAGAGAATAAAGAACTTTATGGACAAGGTAATTTTTTTTTAATGAAATAAGGTGATATTACAAGGACTAACATTGCTGCATGAAAAATCTGCATTATTTTTGTAACAGGGTACACTAATTACACTTTATCTGGATGCTCTTGATTTTAATCTTGCAAACTTGCGCTGCAACATCGGTAATTCGATTGACAGTTTGAGCAAAGTAAGTTGCAATCTGCGCGAGCAAGGTTGTTTTCTTCAGATTATTTTAATAAACATTTAGTTCAAAAACATTTTTTTTATTTTATTGTTACCTCCATGAAGAGGAACTCGGCTTTAATAAATAACATAAAATATGTTTTACTGAACTTAACATCCATTTGAAAAAGTTTTTTTCACGAAAAGAATCTCCTGCTATGTTTTGAAGGCCGCAGCTCCTAAACGGTGGAGAGGTTTCGATGGAAAGGTCACAGAAATGGACACGCCTTACACTATCCGTGCGCAAGAGCTGCGGGACATCTATAACACTCTTAGCATGAAGTACCTGACACAGGATGAACGACTAGACGTTCTCCTCACACTCAAGCACACGGTGAAAGAACACGACTGTAAACTGACGCAAGAAATCATCGAATTGATTGACAGAGAGGCTGACCTTCTTATGAGAGGGGTCAAGGAATCAAACTTAGAAGGTAGGATGGCTTTGTAGAGAAAAATGCTAATGTTTTATTCAATTCAGTAGATATTTATTTGAATGAATTATCACCACGTGCGGCCAAATTATGAACTGCCCTCTCTAAATTGTTCCTTTTCGCGGGCTGTAGATGCATTTGCAGCTCGCACGTTTACCATTTGGCCCGCGAAAAGGAAAGTTCAATAGAACATTTAATATTTTGGACTATTTGGCCTTAAGTAGTGATAATAATGATAATGACACTTGTCTTGTCAGGCACATAGTTTATTTGTGCCCTCGTAGGATCATTTACACCCTTGCTGCGCTCGGGCGCAAATGATGCTACTCTGGCCATAAATAAACTGTATGCTCTCCCTGCAGAGGTCATGTTATTGTCCTATATATATATTTGTCTCCTTTGTCGTGTTTTTTATCGTCGGATTAATAATTTCTATTTTAAGCTCTTTAATTATGTTGATAAGTTTGTAATGATAGAATTATGGCGTATTTCGAACTATAGTCATCGTAGAAGCCGTTCACTCTGACAAACTTAATAATACGTGCTGTTTTTTCTTGTTTTAGGTCTAAGGAAACGCATTTCGACGTTGTTTCTACAGTACTGTAAGACACCGCTGTTTAATCCAGAGGCAGCTAAATTGATTAAAGTAGGTTTTCTTCCTCTTCTCACATCAGTCTGTCTATCTGCTGTGTGGTTTTTTTTTACTTGAATATTCTGTTGTAATTCAAATCGCCGGTTTATTACAGTGATCACATGCAAATGCTTTACATTTCCTGTTTTACATTAGTCTCTTTACAACCAATGAACAGATCACACTGGTCTATTGACTTCTCCTTCTTGACAATGTGACGAGGCCTCAATTGAAAATGTCTATTCATTTTTTTTCTTCTTCTTCTTTAGTTTTATTAAGCTTAAAAACATTTTCTTTACATTTGGGACATGTATGATGGTAAAGCCATCACGCCCTCATCATTTTTCTATATTTGGAAATAAAAAAAATCTGCTGCAGTTTCTTCTCTGACCGCTATTTATTTAAACCCTCAGGTTCCACAAGACCCATCAGTACTACGGAAAAACATCAATTTCTGTCCGAGTTGCAACTCTTATCTTCCGTCAACTGAATTTAAATTGTCTTCCAATTCAAGGTAAGGATATAACTCTGTTTTACATTAATCAAGCGTCTTTGTCACTCGTAGGTTTTGTTTGGGCTACGGTTTTAATTTCCTTGGCACCATGCTCTTGCAGTTTCAGTATAGCCGAATTTTTGTTTACATTTGTTGCCTCATTAGCACTTGTAAGCACTCTTTCTAATTCAGCTACAACAACAAAGCTCCTGAATAATGAAATGGCTCTGCAAAACAAACTTTCTCTGAAAATATGAGATTGATATACTGAGTATCCTTTCCGTGATGGTGGTTTTAAAAATTAGAAAGTTTACAACGAATATACGGCTCATCGTTCCTGTCACCCAGCTGTTTTGCGTTTTGTAGAGTAGCGATTTCTTCTTTGAGTTTGAAACTGCACACGTAGAACCGAAAGTCCGGTTACTCATCTTAACTATGTCGTTATTAATGACTTGAATATTTAAATTCGAAATGCTGTCATCCAACAATATTTTATAAAACTCGCTATTCGCTTGACAAGTTTTTGTAAGTTTTGAAGTCAGTTGTTGTTTATCTTTGTTCTTTCTCCGACTAACGTTGTATGCAAATGAAGCAGAATGTAAACAATGACGTCAGTAAAGATTCGCCTATATATACTGTAATTCCTGATTAATGATTTTTAATTGATATTGTTAGATCAGGCCTAGGGCTGATTAGTTAATGATGTTCCTTGCCGTAAGTTCATTTTTGAAAACGTTTGGAGCATTAGTTTATTGCTTATGGTTGTCGCCTTTATCTCTAAGTAATATCTCTCATAAAGTGATCATTTTCAACTGCATGAAGTTGCCGGATGATCAATAGACCTATTGCATAAATGGCGGCGATTTTAATATTCTTTTGTCTACATTCAAATTAGCCCGACTGGCCTCGTTTTGGGTAACATATTCTTTTGAAAGTTTCAAGCTCAAGAACATGGCCAGTTGGGCTAATTTGGTCTATAATGAACAGCTGTACTTCAAAAAAGCTTTTCCTGATACCATACCAACATCAATTAATATTTACTATCTAATCTAGTTATTATTTTCTTAATTTCTTTGTAATTTATTGGGTGAAAATTGCTTTTATATAACATTTATAAGTTTTTAGTTGAGGTTGACGAGACTTCTTTTCCTTTTTCAATTTTGTTCAGAGCTGTTGGAAGATGTCGGCGATGCCTCAAACTGGACAATGATGCACGGCTGCGACAAGACTTCACTCAATACCGCGCCATGTTGAAGGAATTGCGGCGTGTTGAAGAGGCTTACGGAGATGGGTCAAGAATTTCTTTGCTTTTACAGGTCGGAAAAAATAAATTCTTCTGCTTTTATGTTATTCATCCTCAATAATAAAACGGTTTGGAGTTTCTCAGTTCTCTGCAGTATGAAAAATCCAAATGATTAATGGGAGAAAAGTACTTAGTTGGGTAATGTTCAGAGTTTAAAGGCGTTTGCAGTTATATCATTTGGTTTGTTCTCTGTGACGTTCAAAGTTCAACTTCAACAGCAAAAGTTTAGCTTCCCAGGACGCAGTCACAGACAGCTCAGTAAAATAGAATTGTTAAGCTCCGCCCGATATTTGCCTCTAAATTAGTATTTCGTAAATTGCATCCATAGCGAAACTTAGTTTCAGGCTAAGCTGTGCTTCTTGCTTTTATAACGCTATCTTGATCTAAGCCGAAGCTTCTGCGACTTGTTGATGTTTTGCAGTTATTCCGACAGGAACCAGATTTGTCGTATCTAGTGGAAAACATCTGGAACTCCCAGAGTGCCTTGAGTGCCCACGAAGATCTGTTTGACCTTGTACTGGTGCGCTGGAACAAGCATGAAGAGTGGTCTCCTTGGAACTGTATTCTTCTCACTAAAGAAGAGGCTTCTGCACATGCCAAGCTTCAAAATGCCAATGAGGTATCCAGAGTTCTAATCATTTCGTTTTCTATGTACGCAGTTAGTCTTTGATTACATTCCCAATAAATGTTCAAAAGAGAATCCAGAAAAAAGTCATGGCTTAACAAATTTCGATGCCGTGACCTCTGAGTTTCTGTTGCAATACGTCTCCAGATGTGGTATGAACTACATCAAGTTGGAGGTGGTTAATTGATTTGATACTCCTATACCATCGATACTGAAACTTTGCATTGTAAGACAAACTATAAGTGTCCGATTGAACGAGCATCCGGGTCAAAAAGTGAACAGCCAGCAAACCAGTAAACTGCATTTCCAATCCATTGTTTCTTTTGTAAGAATGACTTTGAAAGACTTCAAACAGGGTGCTGTGCTCTCAGAAGAACATGGAAATTTTAGTAGTCAGCACATGTAGAGTGCCTTCCTTGCCGTAAATCGTAACCTTGATTCATCTGCTGATATTTAGTGGCTCGCTCATGGGAGCTAGTTGCCTTGTTAAACGTTTTTAAAGGGCACGCAGGGAGATTTGTTCTACCACATTTGTGCTTTCCTAGCCACAAACGCGATAAAACTAAACAGTTTTCTCATGCAGTGCAGAAGATGTCTTGTTGCCATGGATTTGATTTAGGTTTTGTCGGTGGGCCACGCGTTTTTAATCCCGGTCTGACCTCAAGGAATTTTCTCTGGGTCAATTCCCTATCAAAAAAATCAATTTTTAGTTTTTAGTGGCACATGATTTCCAAGTGGTTGAGCTTTTGTTAAGTCTTCATAGTCAATACCTGCATCACCATCGTCACTCTCATCATCATCATCATCGTCATTATCATCATCCAGAACATCGTCGTCATCATCATTATCCAGAACATTGTCATCATCAACATTATCCGGAACATTGTCACCATCATCATCATTATCCGGAATATCGTCATCATCATCATCATCATCATCATCATCATAATTATCATTATCCAGAACATCATCATCATCAACGTTATCCAAAACATCGTCGTCATCATCATCATTATCCGGAATATCGTCGTCATCATCATCATCACTATCCAGAACATCATTATCATCAACATTATCCAGAACATCGTCATCATCATCATCATTATCCAGAACATCGTCTTTATCATCATCATTATTCAGAACATCATCATCATTATCCAGAACATCGTCTTCATCATCATCATCCAGAACATCGTCATCATCATCATCATCATTATTCAGAACATCATCATCATCATCATCATCATCATTATCCGGAATATCGTCGTCATCATCATCATCATTATCCAGAACATCGTCATCATCATCATCATCATTATTCAGAACATCATCATCATCATCATCATCATTATCCGGAATATCGTCGTCATCATCATCAACATTATCCAGAACATCGTCATCATCATCATCATTATCCAGAACATCGTCTTTATCATCATCATCCAGAACATCGTCATCATCATCATCATCATTATTCAGAACATCGTCATCATCATCATCATCCAGAACATCGTCTTCATCATCATCATCCAGAACATCGTCATCATCATCATCATCCTTATTCAGAACATCGTCATCATCATCATCATCCAGAACATCGTCTTTATCATCATCATCATTATCCAGAACATCGTCATCATCATCATCATCATTATCCAGAACATCGTCTTCATCATCATCATCCAGAACATCGTCATCATCATCATCATCATCATTATTTAGAACATCGTCATCATCATCATCATTATCCGGAATATGGTCATCATCATCATCATTATCCAGAACATTGTCATCATCATCATTAATCAGAACAACGTTATCGTCATCGTCATCGTTATCATTCTAAAAATTATTAGTTAAGTGTTGTCACCGTTGTTTTTGTTATTATTGTTATTATTGTTATTATTGTTATATTTAATTTTTATGATGCTGTTAAGGGTTTGTTGTAAAATGCCAGAAGATAGCTCTGCGAGCATAACTGCAGGGGCGTACCTGCCTTTAAGCAAATAAGCACGGGCTTACAAGTCGTTCGGACGGTATAATAATTTTTGGCATTTG
>JAOBYJ020125631.1:0-17994 GCA_025403565.2 Palythoa heliodiscus | reverse complement strand
AGCTTCTGCTGGGGGCTAACCTGCGATGGATTAGTGTCCCGTCCAGGGGGAGTCAATGACTCTCATCCGCTTAACACAACATTAGGTAAAAATGAGCACCGATCAAAGCTCTGATGGTCCACTTAGGTTCCATTTACCACTTTATTTGTCTTCATCTTGAAGATAATTCTTACAAATTGGTCGTCAAAGGATTTAGTTAAGTTCAGTAACAATGTAAATCACGGCTTTAATTATTTTTGAAAGAGGATCAAATTGATATATGCAATCATGAAACTCCTGGCCAAGCAATTAAAATGCTACCTTTAATATGTAGGCTGTATTTCTCAGGTCTCGGTAATTTTCACAAGAAATAAGAAATATTTTCTCTAATACTAACAACTACAGTAACTTTTCTTTTGAATGTAAAAATATAAAATGATAAAACCATATTTGAAATGAACTAGATTTTAACATGTTGAAGAATAACATACTATTCCCACCTCCGACTAAATGATGCATCAACTTTGGATTATCGGTGATCGAATCCAAACCAGGCTTCGAATTCAACACGGCTTTGATACAGTTCACGCACTCTAGCTGCAGAAAGGCGTCAAAAAACCTGATTTGCTGGCGTCCTGCAAGTCTCTCGAGGACGTTGAATAAGACACTCAAGCCGTCTTGATTCACAAACTCCCGAAGCCAATCCTCAGAACTGCTTTTCAACTTCGACTTCACACCAGAAAAATTCTGAATCGATAGTGTGCTGAGAAGTCGAACACAAAGTTCAGGAGAAACATTATCTGATAAAGAATTCTCTTGCCGAGCAAGCTTTCGTTTTATGCCTCTCCACAAATTCCTTGGTGCAGCTCCCGCGGCCATTTTGAGACGTTTATCCCAACACGTCGAAACGCCAAGTTTGGAAAAAACCGCGATGAATATTTTTAAGACGTTTTAAAAAACGACAAATTTTTAAGCTATTGTGTTTAAAAATTCCAGTGCAAAGCTATGCATTGCACAAAAGTCCTCAAGTCCCAAAACGGAATTAATAAACCTCAATTCTAAGTTGTCTCGACAGCAATGTATTATTAAAAATAGCAGACTGAGAAATGGAATTGTGTCAGGATCGGATATATGGGAATATTTTGCTATTATGCCCCGCGTATTTACGCAATTTATCGTTGCTTAGTTGATGGTGCGACAGGCAGTTTTGGACAATATATAATGCCACAAGTTAGTGACGTCACATGATACAAAAAATTAACAATGTAACTTAAAGAGGCTGACCAATTTTAAGTATACTCATTTGTTATAAGAACAATGTTATATTCATATAAACATGGCGCCTTGATTTGGGCCAAAAATTAAGTTGAGCTTCAGTTATATATGATGAAATAAATGCTTAATTATAAAACAACTCCTTCATAAAATAAACTAACGATTAATTGTAAGGCTATTTTAATTTAACATTACAATAAAAAAAATTAATCTGAAGATAAGCGCAAAAAAAGTTGAACTGTATTGAAGTTGATATACACAATTCAAATAAACGAAATTTCTTCTTAAGGGCAAATCTACAAAAGTCCCTTTTCAAATTCAAAAACATTACAACAATCCATTCGTGAAAGAAAGGAAAAATATATCAATTTTAAACATTTTCAGTATTTAATGAGCGTTTTTAAGTTTATACCACCACATCATTGAAAATGAGTTTTTCACTTTAATATTTTATCAGTTTGTTTAACAGATATCACTCTAAGGCTTTGATTATATCAGTGTTTAACGGTCTGAAAACTAAACCTTAGCCCGGTTTACGTGAAATCGCGGCTAGCCGGGATCTCTGTAGAAAAACTCAGCCCGCCCAACCGGGCTTTCTCGTTCCATATAATCGGAACCTAAATAATTTCTCTCGTCGTGTTTGTTAATATTGGGCCCTGATTATATGGAACGGGATAGCCCGGTTTAACGGTCTGAAAACTCAACCTTAGCCCGGTTTACGTGAAATCACAAGCCAAATCTTTACAGAGTTTATGCGGTTCGCCGGGACTCAGCCCGCTCAACCGGGCTATCTCGTTCCATTTATCGGGGCCTCAAAGTCTGATACTGTCACTGTCAGTCACTTCCGCGAGAGAATACCCAGTTTCATTTGAAGACTGAAATCTGAATATTGCTATGTTTAAAAGAGTGTTTTGCATATTCAGAAAAATAATTACGTGGGTGGATGAATCATCGTGTTCCAAACATTTACTCTGCAGCTAAATGCGAAAAGCTATTTCTTCAATAATTTTCAATTGCAATATTATCAGCTTCAAGATAGATCAGCTGAATTATTTAAACTTATGGTACCATCTTCAAAACAAGAAGTTATAAATCTGGCAAGAGGAAATAAATAAACACATTAAAGGTCATTAACAATCTACGTAAGTACATGGAAATTACGCTTCATTCAGTCTCCCAATTTGCAAATTCAATGTCTTCCGCTGGAACGAAAGATATTCTGAATCAGAATACTCTTTTGTTTCAGCGCAAGACATTGAGTTTGAAGTTTGCACAAAGCTCGATGCTTTGTTACATCAAATACACACATTTATAGAGATGGCTATGTTCTTTACAGCCGAAGTTGCAATACAAATTTTAAATTAACCGCGACGGAGAAAAGCCGGGCGGCGCTTTGCCTTTGGTGCTCGGAGCTTAATTGTTCCAAATGTTGTGTATTCGAAAATTACTTCACGGATCACAAACAAAACAAAGTTCGTTTTCATACCTTCAGCAAGACTTCTTGTTAACTGTATATTTTGTATCAGTGTAGCGAGACCAGTTGGCGAGCTTAAAACCGCTTTCAACGAACGTATGCACTCTAACTGTTCAACTGCACCGCTAAATCGCATCTGGTTTCGATCTCCGAGTCCTTGCAAGACTTCCAGAAGAGTGTTTAAGCCACCAAGCTCTAGAAATTCGCGCATCCATGAGTTCGAGCAGGTCTCTATCTTTGCTCGGATAGCGGTGAAGTTTCTCAGAGACGGAACTAACAAAAACTTTATGCACAGCTCTGGTTCCACTTCGTGAAATAGTTCTGCACTAGTTTCAAAGATTGATAATTGTCCCCACGAACTTTTGCGACTTTGCTTCCAATCCATAAATGAAATTTACACGACTTTTAATCTATGTGAAGATATGCCGGTGATATGGTCCTTACTCCATATAATGTTATTAAATTTCAAACTTTAACGTTGTGAGCT
Source organism: Palythoa heliodiscus (assembly GCA_025403565.2). Lineage (NCBI taxonomy): Eukaryota > Metazoa > Cnidaria > Anthozoa > Zoantharia > Sphenopidae > Palythoa > Palythoa heliodiscus. Next base: position 14,779 of record JAOBYJ020125631.1, on the reverse strand, counting down.
TTGAAAATTCAAATATCACAAAGATTTTAATTATCAATATCCCCATGAGAAATGTATATTTGATTGTACGCGTACCTTTTCAAATCTCCAGCTTTTTCAGAATGTTCAGTTAAGAGCAATCTTAAAATACCTTTTACATTCATTTTCATTCAAGAAAATAAAATGACAAAAATTGAAATGACCAAGAATATTGAATGCATACGCAGTGAAACTAAAAACTAAAAAAGTTTAATCTCGACCTCGGTAACAAAAAGACTTTGTTTTCAACCGCTTTTTTTTTAAAAAAATACTACTGATAAACACCCAGAGCAAAAAATAGAAAAACTTATTATTTTTAATCTTTAAACTGAAGCACTGGAGAGAAAACTTAAAAGCAATTAACGGCTTCTATTCGCGTGATATACAACGATGTTAATTTATCGCAAATTACACCGCACACCCTCTCTGAGTATAATAAATAATAATCTGTATAATAACCTGGTGAAATAAATTGTATATAAAGGATATATAAAGAGTTCTGCCCTCGTCAAGGCTAGCTATAGAACTTTCCTATTTATAATTAATAACTTTAATACTTGTTCTTACAAAGCAACTCAGATACAAGATCTAGCATGGTTTTAAAAAAAGTGTTATTTTAATGCTAAAACAAAACAGCGCCCGTTGACACTCACTCACGACGTGACGAAATTTTGAAAAGAGAAGTAGTCGTAGTAATCTTTAATTATTCTCGGCCTCTACGATTACCTGTGCTATTCGGGTAATTTTCAGTTTTATCCTGGATTTTTAACTAGTTTCAGAGCCATTTGTATGTAAAATATTCAATTCCATCGGTACTGAATTTTGGTTTTGCGACAAAAGTATCTACTGCGCATGTGCATTCGAGTTTTTATGCTATACCTTTTACTGATAAATTATGATAATAATAATAATATTAATAATGGTTTCTTCGATCTTGAAGCTTTTCTACAGAGTACCTGTTCATCTTCAAAGAAAAACAGTTAAAGCAACAAAAAGAATAAAAGTAAATAATTACAAAAAAAATCCAGCCCCACATGCGTGACCCACCATTTCCGGTTTATTTTTAGATAAGCTTGACTTATTGATGAGTGATCGAGTAATCCAGTAACTAGAAAGAGATAGTTTTTAACTCGTGACCGTCCCTAAATTTGGTCAGCGACCCGAACGTAATTTTTTTTGAGCAAGAAGCAGATAAGTGTCTGTTGCTTCTAGCGAAAATGTTTCAATTTTCACGTTTGGATTTTTACTTTGAACTGACTTTAATTTCGAAAAATCTTTGACAGTGTTTAAAAATACAGAACATGTTTTTATTAAGCTTTAATTGATGACACAAATATCAAGACGAAACGGAAACGTTATACGAGTTGTTTTTGTTTGTTATCCCAAGTTTTAGTCACAATAAACCATAGTCTTGAATTTAAGAAATGTATATGCTTTGCTTTGCTTTGCTTTGCTTTGCTGCTATAGATAAACACTGTTTTAGGAAAATAAAAGTATTCTAAACGGAAAAACCTACCCTAATTTTTAGAAGCCTCAAGGGCCTGTAATCCGCTCACACTTCCTTTCTATACAACTACCCTAAGTATGGCCTCAGGCAAAGGCATTTGTTTATGCAAATAAGATCTATATCTCCTTGTATTTTTTATGTGTATATTTTTTAACATCTTATGTAACATAATTTAACTTTATTATTATTTATTATGTATACTGTAATATATGTTTGTATAGATTTGCTTTATGTGTTACAATCTGTAAATGGTAATTTAAACCAATAAATGATTGAGAGAGCGGTAATGAGCTTTTAAAATAATTAGTAGTCAAATACTGAACTTCTCTATAAACAAAACAAAAAAAATTGATATTGATCCTAAAATATTGTGAAAGAAAACACAAGTTCTTCTTTTATCGTGATAAATAAAAATGTTAACAATAACATTGCTGTCAAATATTGGCCGCCGGCGAAAGATGAATGATTCCTTTTAGACGAATTATTCGACTGGCCTCGATAAAAGCGGGACGCCTTAGATGGGTCAATGAGTGTATTTATTTAGAAAGACCAATTATTTGACTGAGATGAATTATGTGACTGAGACGAATTATTCGTCTGGGTAAATACGAAGACGAACTATTAAAAAGGTCGCAGTTAACAGAACACATTAGTTCATCTGTTTAGTGGGTCTGTTAACTGCGACTTTTTAGTTCGTCTCCGTATTTATCTAGAAGAATAATTTGCTTCGGTCAAATAAGTCCGTCTTTCTGGATATATACGGCCAATACTTCAAAAAAATTGAGCTACGAGATCAATATTGCGTTTTGTGGCTTTTGACGGAAACACCGCACAAGACAGAAAACACACGTGCACACCATGTGCATTAGGTGATGTTCCACAAGATATTGTTTATGCAACTTGTATCATAGCACCATCACGCGAGACAAGTTGCACGAACCATTGCAACTTGTAACACCCCGTGCAATGGCCAAAATCATTGCGAGACAAGTTGCATACATCGTCGACAAAAGTAAAATTCAGTTCAACTTTTCACAATGACTTTCAATTACAATTTTCAATTTGCAGGAGCCATTGTGCGTTGCAACATGGCTTGCACTGATTTTTGCAACTTGTGAGTTGTGTCGCAATGGCGTTGAGAGCCATAAGTTGCCCGTAACATCCCCGTTAACAGTACAAACTTGGTGAAAAGAAAACTGACATAAAGAAGTCATTAAGTGCATATTAGGAAGTAAAACTTTCTTTAGATAAGAATTTGCGGGTTGGCGGTCGTCGGCGCCTATGGCTGCCTGGAAGTATGCCATCACCTATACAAAAGTAGCTCACTAACTGAAGAGACTGGGTACAAACAGTGGTATAACTAGCTTAAGCGGTATTAGTTACTGTAGAGTAGTGTTTAATGTATGGTCAAAAGATTTTAACATACGTTTTGAAATAATTAAATTAACCAAAAAAAATTTCAAAAAGTCAAAAACAAAACGAAGTTTGATTGATCGAAAACTGTGATTAATTAGTTTCAGAAAACATGGGGGTTTGTTTATGTTTTTTTTCAGACCAAGTAACTACATCCAGTCATTTCTTATTCGTGTTAATCAGCGATAATCAGTTTTTACCAAAATATCTTAAAATCCGTCAACTGATTTAAAAAACTGAAGTCTTAACGCTTCCTTAAACTAATAATTATAAATATATTTTTAAAACAATATCAATGTTGATAATAAGTATAAATGTTGTAAATACATTAAACAATACCAAACCTCTACCAAGCTGGCGTGTGAATTTGATGTTTTCCGACAGATAGCTCAACCCAGCACTTGAGTTCAAAATACTCTTTATACAATATACGCACTCAAGTTGCATCACAGCCCTAATAAATCCAGTCGCATTAATACTTCCTAGCCTTTCAAGGGATTGAAGTAACACTTCCATTCCCCCAAATTCGAGAAAATCCTTCATCCATCCTTCCGACGCCTGTTGGAGTATAGACTTCAGGCCGGAGTAGTTTTGTATCGAAGGTTTTTGTAACAGTTTAACACAAAGCTCTGGCTCAATATCTTTTGACAATGTCGGACTCCCTAAATCCTGATTAATCTTTTCCCGTAGCGTTGACCACGTTTTGCGGCCATTAGCCATTTTTATTGCAATATTTTTTTATGATTCGCGTGTCGATATTAATTTTCATAACTCCGTCTTATGAAACAATGAATTTAAATTAGCACCAGTTGTAACGATACCCATCTGCCAATCAGAGTTGAGAGACCGCAAATTACAGTTGAATATAATCGTTAATATAACAAACAAAACATCGCCAGTTACACGATTTTACCTTCAAGACAATAGTAAAACAGTTCTGCCAACTGCCTTTTGCATTTTGGCCTTTGGCATTTTGACTTTTTTTAAAAAAAGAACGTAACATTTTTTAAAATACGATTCCAAGCGGCACTCGGCGAAGTTATTAAATCGCGAAAATAAAAATTAAATTGCCATTTAGTTCATTTTCAAAAGTCTCAACTGTTAAGAATTTGAAGGGTTTTTAAAAATAATGAATGACCACTCTCCATCGACAATAAAGGTAACGATCTCTTTGAAAAACCGATCGAGGAGGTATCTTTCGATCGGGAACGATAGGTCCAAAAATGACAGCGTCGAGCAAATCTCTACACTAATATAAAATTAAAAGCCTTTAAAACCACTAAAATAAGAAACGTTAATATATTTTTCATTTTAAAAAACTAAAAACCGCATCGAAGCACGCGATTCCTATGTCAGTGTGAACTCCGTCATTAAATCACTCCATTGCCACGTAACTTGACATTTTCGCCTCAAACTGCGAAATTGTTTATGGAAACGGCCAATTGAAGCTATGATATTTTAAACATAGCTAGGGGCTCGCTCAGACACGACGGCAACCGCAGAACGCGAGCCACCTACACAAACGGAATGTGTTTTGCTAATAACTAAATTTGTTTCCACCTCAGAAACTGATTTTTATAACACGAAAACTAATAATTGCTCAGTCTTGAGTGGCCAGTATATTTCATCAAGGCGAAGGAGTCGAAATTCCCTTGTTTTCCCAATGTCAAATTTTTGTATAGCTCAATTAGTCAATATAAAAAACATTTTTGTAAGACAACGGTCAATCTCCATAATAGAACTGAAAACCAAGAATAAGGATGTTTGAGAACAAAATGAGGTAACAGTCTGAACAACAGGCATGTCCAATTTGTTTTTATCAGTGCGAGAATACCATAGATACAATAAGAATTTGAAGCGGCAAGTGCTCTGAAACGTAGGGGGTCCATCGGGAGACCAATTTTTCACGGTTTCACAGTTGCAATCAGAATCTTGGCTGGGTATCAATAATAACCAATACTGTTAAAAAGTGTATGTAATATTAAAAAAATATTATTTGCCCACCCTGTGTATACTTTTACGGTGTGCCAGAGCAAGATTAATTCATTTGCATTCTGTTTACAAATTGTGTGCCAGAGCAAGAGCTGACATAACCCGCAAGTAGAGTCTCCTTTACCTTCTCGGCGACGATACTCCGATCGCAGGGCAGAGCTGGCTCATTTCATTTTGCATTTTGTTCGCAAACTGTACAGTACCGGACACAGACCGGATTGGAGCTACTGACTGTTCAAAAGGATTTGGGACAGCTGAAAAGACGATAACGACAACGATGATAATGACGATGAAAAAGCGATGATTACGACGACGACGACAATGACACCGGAGCAGTTAATTCAATTTTGTTTTGCGATTTTATGGAAATTATGCCACAATAAAAGATGTAATATCTAGCGTCAGGTGGCGGAGCGATCATCATTCACGCCTCTCACCTCTACTATCCGGGATCGACTCCCACGTTCTGCAGGTGAGAGCTCTGAAATTTGTCGATCTGAATCTGACTCCGAGGGCTTTTTCTCCGTTTTTCCTTTTTCAGCAAAATTGACTCCAAGCTTATTTAGTCTGGCTGTGGTGCTGTGCTCCGACGTCGTACATGGGCCGTAAAGCGGCTGTCATTGTGTATGTGTCTGTAATCCGTGTTTGTCTGTGAAGAGTGCGCCTTTAAAATTCTTCGTTGAGCCGCGTCCTCGTAATTCACCCGGGTAATTCAGTCCTTTGACTGCAAAGAGGGCGATTAGTAAGGCTGATGTGAAGGCCGTGTTTTATACACAAGTGTATCTTTGTTCAGCGATAAAACTCCGCGTGTGTCGAATTTTGCTCTGTGCAGGACAAACAAATATTATTAACTAGGTGAAGCGTTGCTACCCCGCATTTTCTGTTGCCCTTAATTAAATGTGGAAAATTGAATGTAGTTTAGTTTTGTGAGGTCTTGCTTTTTTGTGGGAATTTGTTTTTTGTAAATTCAGTACATGATATGATAAAGCTGAATTTATATTGAGGTTAGAAAGTGAACATTCTTTCAAATATTTCAAGAACTTGTCTGTCTCCAAATTTCACATCCGTTATGTAGTCGCACGATTGTGTAACCTTGACTACGATTTCATCCCAAGCTGCAATAATTGATTCAGTTGTACTGACCTCGCTTAACAATTCCTAACATTCGGCTTGATATTGTGTTGTTTTTCGGATTTCTATTAGTACTCAGTTCCACGTTTACAGGTCTGTGTTTTCAACCTTAGCCATCCCAAATTAATTTTATGTTTAGCGTCGTTTTAAGCAAAAATTTAGGGTCGGTCGGTCGGGTAAAAAAAGGGAAAAAAATGGCTATTTAGTCTTTTGCTTACATAATATTTACAATATGTCGCTTTATTTTAACGTATAGTGCTGTTCTCTATCTTAAACGTATTTCTCTGTAGCCGTAAATACCGAATTGAAACATGAATGAACAGTTGGTTGGCATGCATCTGAGTGTCCGGACCGTATGGGTTCCGTTCCGAGATTCGTGCGCGGTGATATTGGTGTATTCTCTTGGACATGTTGCATACAAAAACTATGATTTATATGGGCCATAAAATAAAAGCAACGTGTATCAGCATGTTATTGATATACATCAATAACTGTTTCTCCTCAGGGTTTTTCCTTTTTCAGTTGCAATTTCAAAGATGTTCGGTTGCTCGAAAGACTGTAAACATAAAAATAAGTGCCGGGCGATGGCCTTAAAGATACTTTCACACAACTCAGAGTGGACAGCTTTACCGAGAAACGGAAGGAACAGCTGTATGTTGTCTGGTAGTCAAAAGCAAAATATATAATAGTTTTTCAAAACACCTGGTGCTTAGAATATTCTCTTTGCAACTGGGTTTTTGCAGAATTATTAGAACTCGATATAAAAATAAAAGTTACTGCTTCTGAAGTTAAAAAAGTTAAAAACTTTAAAAATAAATCTTAAAATGTCCCGACGTTTCGGATGTTTTACTATCCTTCTTCAGGGCGCTTGCCGATTGATATTTCAGAAGTCCAAATCTCAATTTTGTACAATATTGCAATTTAAAGATTAATTACGAAGAAAAATTAATAAAAGTTCTAAGTCCAGTCCTAAAATAACATCAGCTTTACGGACTAAATATAGTAATATTTATCAATAAAATGTGTTCAGATTTATATTTATCTGGAAAGAATTCTGCATCGGTCACTTGCATAATTCGCTCTGGTTTTCTCAATAAAAATGAAGAAAAGAGGCCACAGGAGAAAAATATTTCATTAAGACCTTCAAAAATGTCTTGTAATTCTTAATAGCAAGGATAAAAATAAAATACTAAAACTCTTTTTCGAAAGAAGCATATCTGAACATAAATATAAAATAATTAAGTTATATTATTATAACCAGCCTCAACTGATGCTTTGCTGTTAGTCTTTAAATATTTGCACTTGCGTCCGCAAACTACTTCCGTTCGTTCTTGACTCAGTAAAGTATTCAGCGCAATTCTCTCAGTGTCCGAGAATAGTATGTTCTACCGATCTATCATCTGCTTTCACCTATTACGGAAAATCTCTGTCTATAAAAAATACTAGAAAAATGCGTAAAAATGTTTATAATCGAATAAGGAAAAAAAACTTCTTCCCAGCTTACATGAACTCGGCAAAATCATATCGACACAAAAAAACAATAACACAAAAACGAACGCAAACCTCTTCCGAGTTGGCGAGTGAATTCAGCGTTGGTTACCATAAAGTTGAGACCTGCTTCGGAGTTCATTAAACACTTGATACACCACGCGCATTCAAGTTGGATCACTGTTTGTACCAAGCCAGATTGATGCCGCGAGCCCAGTCGCTCGAGCGATTGCAACAACACTTCCATTCCACCAAGCTGAAGAAACTGCTTTGTCCATTCTTTACTCGCTTGCTGGAGTTTAACTTTGAACCAAGAGTAATTCTGAATGGACGGTTTCTGAATAAGCTTGATGCAAAATTCTGGTTGCGTCTCTTCTGATAATGGTGGACAATTTAGGTTGTGGCCATACTTTCGACGCACCGTAGACCATTTTCTGCTTCCATTGTCCATCATGACCAATGCACGTCTGCTCGCATTCCATATCGCTAAGCTTTTTTTGATTTGAAAGATTGAAAGGTTGGCGTGATCGATTTAGCTTCATTTGTACTTCCGTTAAAATATGCATGTCAGTTAACGAACGTTACTCCGCACCTTATTGTTTATATGACAGGTCATTTAGCCACCCAATGTCAAACATAGCTTGTTTTAAAATTGGTAAACAAGGTAGCGGGGGTGTCGGAAAATAGTGTTTATGCAGATAAGACTACTGAACTGGCACTTATCCAAGGTCATCTGAATATTAACACTTTTTTGTGGTTTTAAAAATGTAGTGTTTCTTCTATTTTAAAATATACCCTGTCGATTCTTTCATGTTCTTTTTTCACACGTACTGAGACAAGATGATTAATTCAACTCAGCTCAGTTTTATACATAAATGACATAAAGGTTAAATTTACATATTGGAATGTAAATGCAGTACAACTACAAAATAAAAAAATTGTAACAACAAAATAGAAAGCGAGTTTGGATTATCCAAAAGCAAAGGCTAATCTAGTGGATGAACCCTGCAATAAAATACAATTAATGAAACAGAATTAAGAATATATATACATATATGTCTTATAGATATAAAGTAAAACAATACTGCTCACCGTATAGGTGTCTCGAAAATGCACTTATCTGCTCATAAATTTCCAACAGAGGTTGGTCGTTATGTTTAAACCCAACGAAATAAAAGAACATGTAACTTATGTAAAAGCAAAAGTGTTGCAGATGAACCTGCGAAACGATTTTCTAACAAAACTGTACAAAATCAATGTCACTTTCAAACAATTTGATAAATACAATCTATTTACATATTTTTGAAATAAGTATGAAAGATATTTTATGAATTAAACTAGTGCTTATTTTTACAAAATACAAAAAATATACACTACTTTAAATTCAAATTAACGAAATGTAATTTTCTTTACTTTTATGGAATATTGTATTCAGACATTGTAATTTAGTAATATCATCATGTATATCTATTTCTGTTATTTTATATGGAAAAAACTCTTATATGAGTAAATAGAAAGTATTTTTCCATGCGCTAAGGCAGATAATTAGTTAGAATAACAATTGAGTAAAGAATTCTTAAGGGTTTTACGAAATATTCTAAAGAGATTCCTTCATGTTTTTCGACACTTCCACTGATTAAGGCAGGGACTATCGCGAGCTCTCACTATAAACAAATTTGTATAAACGTGTGGGCGACAACGTGGAAAATTATTTTTTTTATGATACAGAAACAAGCCAAACCAATTTTACTTTCAAAATAACCTTTCGGAGAACTATTGCTGACTTGTTCGTATTCATAAATGTCAAAAGACGAAACAGCTACGAAACCAGAGCTTTCACTAGCTCTTAATTTCAAATCACGCGATCTTTTTTCACGACATGGGTCATGTTACTGCACGAGACTACCGAATGTTTCAATTCCAAATACAAATACATCGATATTACATCACGGGTTGATGTAGCGTTTTTCCCATGTAGAAATCACTTGGGAATTACATAAATCATAATAACACAAGCTTTTTTATACGAAGTAGTACACGCTAGCTAAGCCTTAGTGTTCTCATTTTTACTTAAGTTTAAGCCTCAGTTGTTCTAAAATTGTTTTCTTGTGTCTACACTCAAATTTATATAAATACTTTCCGAAACTTAAGCGTTTTGAATGTAAGCGTTCAAAATTCAGTCAGGTACGAAGTTGTTTGTGTTAAAGCTTTGTAAATTGGCTGCGTGCTGTGCATTTCTAAAACCGGATGTTAATTAACGTCCCCAAAATACAATATATAAATAAGATAAAAGATAAATAAATAAATAAATAAATAACTAAATAGGACAAATGAAATAGAAATGTTCTAAATTGTTCTTAATTTTTAAACCAATTATCGTCTCACTGGCTGGTGTGAAGTTGTTTTTAAGTTGGTATAGACTTTAATATCGTAATAAATGTGAAACAACAATAAGGTCGTGTTATTACTACACAACTAATTTTGACGACTTTTTTTTCGATTTGATACTATAATTTCTCAGTCTTTTTAAATTTTTGTTCTGATGATAGCAAAAAGAAAATAAAACTTCAGTTTGTTGTAGCATTTTTCACCATCATCAGCCAATACTCAGTGTTGGTCTTGCTCAGTGATAATTGCATTTATATTTCCTGTTTTATTCATTCGTAAAAAGAAAAGTTTTCTTCCACAAACAACAGTTTGCTGCTTTTAAACTTTCCAAAACGGCTCTTGGGAAGAAATCATTTATATTATGTAGAACATTCCCATTATAACGATTCCGTTCATATCTTTCGCTTTGAGCGAATTTTCTTTTGTTCAGTTTATCCAAAATGGCGTGAGGTTTCCTAGCATTTCCGTTGACGGGCGTAGATAAATAGCTCGAAGAAATATCAAAATTATGTAACAATTCCAAATAAACACTATTCTAATCAACTCTGAACTAAATAGGGCGTCCAAGCATAGCGCTTTACAAACAAACTGACCAATGCTGACAAAGAAAGATACCTGTCAGTTCTTGAGTTGCAAAACAACCAGGATGTCTTAGCTAAACTACTTCCCTTTCCCACGCTTTCACTTTCCCTGCGTTTTAGATAAGTGCTCTTAAAAATATCACGAAACGTAAGCCGTGTAATATGGCTCAGGTTTTCTCATTTTCAACGCAAGTAGCACATAAGATGAAGTTTATCTGTTTGGACAGCGCCTGAAAGAACGCGAATGAACGATACTAACACGAGGCTCCTAGTGCTAGCTAGTCAGTTATTATCAAAGGCTTTAAAAATATTAAAGATTGATATTTTCTCGAGAACTCACTGTGGAAATAGAGCTATGTTGCATCGTTTTTAGCCCTTTACGATAACAATGAAAAAGCAAGACCGATACAACGCGAGATATAAACTTAGATTTGTTTTAGTACGATATTTCGACTGGCCATTACCAGCCTTCTTCAATGATCCGGTGCAATGGAAAATCGTTACATATGCACGTTATATATAAAGTAATTTTCATACAAACAGACCGACGGGACCGGAAATAACAATTTAGTTTTAGTGTCCTTCTCAGTTCAAGTGTTTATGCTTTTTTATAAAATGAGATGAGCTTCCCTTGATTTGCATCTTGACATGAAAATATTTTTTTCAATGGGGATAAATTGTGGTTAAAAGAGAAGTATTCAGAAACTACAGTGGGCTTAGACCTAGAGTAAAGTTTATCAATAATCTGCGCAGTGTTCATTAAATTAAATCTTTCTTTTTAGTTTTTAATAAACGTCTCTTTGATTCACTTATGTATAAGTTACAACGGTTGCATTATATCATGTAGTTGAGGTGACATTTTTTGTGTTGCAAGTCAAGCGAGATTTTATTCTACATGTTTCGCCGGGAGAAAGAAAGTTATATCGCGTTTAGTCCCGGACTTCAGTAATCTAGGTGCAGATGAGGCAGTTCTTTCTTCCGCGGAAACAGCAGGGACTTGATTCATTCGTCGACTGTAGAATTTCTTCAACGTTTGGTTGCAACTTTTTTTTCTACACAAAAATTACTTAGTATACTTATAGTAATAGCAATCATCATGTCATTAGAAGTGGTGGTGTTGATGATGATGATCATGATCATGATCATCATGATGATGATGATGAGGAGGAGGAGGTGGACGGTGGCGGCGATGATGACAGTGGTGATGATGCTGCTGCTGCTGCTGCTGTTGATGATGATGATGATGATGATGACGATGGGGGTTTTGGCGGTGATAATGATGATGATAGTGAAAACGATGATGCCAATAAAATCGATTAACATCAGAGAAGAGAATGCGAGACCACAAGCCGGCGTCAATACGCATCAATTAAAATATCACAATATCACAATTTTGATAGGCGGAAATAATGAAGCGCAAGTTACTAAGTTCTTGACCTGCTAACATCAGACTAATGATTTTAATTCCAAGCCTTGCTCTCGTGACATGTTGTTGTGAAAGTTCACTACTGCTGGCTGCAACAATAGCACAACTGGATTGTTCTTTATGCTTGTGCGTGAGCATGACCGGTGGTGAATTATTTATATTTATGAGTTTGCATCCGCCCCGCTATTTATTTTGAAATGAACCACGCAACGATTGGAGTTCATGTTATCGATATTCGGTTCGCTCCACTTCACTCCTTAGAAACCGTTAATTTTAATTACGCTACTCTTTTGGTTCCGAAGTTTTGAGACTACTGAAAAATCTCGTACGTTGTCGCCAAGTCTTTTCTGTTTTATTTTTATGACAGCTAAAGTTTAGGGTTTTTTTAGATTTTGTATGCATAATCAACTACTAACAAAAAAATGTTAAAAAGATCTTATATAAATCACTGTATTGCCCTTTGGTCCGATCGAAGGACATATTACTTTATTAAACTAATCTACGAGTTGTGATAGATACCAATAAAACTTACCACAAGCAAGTTGCCGAATATAATCTGTTTCTTCTGTCGTTATGAAACTGAGACCCGTGTCTGAGTTCATAATTCGTCGAATGCATCGCACGCACTCGAGCTCGATAAAAGAATCCGTGAAGCCATGAAGATGACAATCTTTCCTCCAATTTTTTCGGTCGTTCAGCAACTCCAGCGCTGACAGAAGTGTAGTTAGCCCTCCTATTTGTATAAACTCTAGCATCCACTCATTTGAACATTGTGAAAGCTTGCGATTGAGGGCTGAAAAATTTTTTAACGAAGGAACACGAAGAAACTTTAACGACAGTTCAGGCGTGATCTGATCAAAGTTTTTGATATCAACGTCAACAGAATCGACCACCGCAACTCTCCTAACTTTCGTCCACATATTCTACTCCAAACTAAAAGCCGAGCCAGCAAAGAAGTAAACAGCTGCCCGTCTATCTAACGTTGGTTCCTGGGAACGGCCAACCGCTAATAAGTCATGCGGTCCGTGTGCGTTGGATGTTTTATCGTGACAACAATGCTTGCATTTACATAACTGATATATGACATATGATGATGACGAAGAGGAGGAGGAGGAGGAGTAGCTGGACAGTGGTTGTGATGATGACGGTGGTGGTGATGCTGCTGCTGCTGCTGTCAAGCAATAAAAGCGATTATAGATGCAGAAATATTTCACTTTATCATTTATGGTCAAGAAATTGAATGTCCTTATCATCAAATTTCTAAAACGCTGTTTCACTAAATTTTCCCTTTCGATTTTTCGTATTTTCGTGCATACTATTTATAGCTACGCTATAAGCTATTTTCACAATTGTAAAATAAATTTTTCTGACGATAACAATACAGTCAACAACGCTCCAAGTTTAATTGATATTCAGTCTTCAACCACGGGGGAGGTAGAGTCACTCGCAAGGTTGCGGAGGTACCGAGCAGATAATTTTTCTTTAACGTTGCGGAGGTACCGAGCAGATAATTTTTCTTTAACGTTGCGGAGGTACCGAGCAGATAATTTTTCTTTGAGGTTGCGGAGGTACCGGCCGAGCAGATAATTTTTCTTTAAGGTTGCGGAGGTACCGAGCAGATAATTTTTCTTTAAGGTTGCGGAGGTACCGAGCAGATAATTTTTCTTTAACGTTGCGGAGGTACCGAACAGATAATTTTTCTTTCGGTCCCAGCTTCATCTCGTGTTTTGACAACAGACGGTATAAAGGGACTACCAAAATCTCAATTCAACTCATCCTTCTCCTTCTCGTCTTTTATTCTGTTCTCTTCTCTGACTCTGTTTCGACTGTACTCACTTCTCTTTTCGAGTTGCGTGTACAGATGCCCTTTTTATACGCCTTTTGAGGACTAATTCAATTCGTTCTTAAAATAGTTTCTAGACGCTTGTGACAAGTAATTGTTCCTCAGTCATGGAAAAGTATCTTCCGAAATACATGAAAGAAAAATATAATTCTTATCGGCGGGAAAAGATGGTTTCGCAAGGAGCACATTCATCTGAGTTTTTCAGTTGTTAGGGTATCAGAACACTTAAGACTATCTATAAGGAACCAACAAAATGACTTAAGATTTTGCACTGTCTGAAAATCACATGCCAAGTGACAGAAAAACGGCAAGCCAAGAGTGTTTATGATAGACAGAAACTACGGATTAAGTCGTAAGTAATTGTGTCCCATCTGGAGACCTGCCTGTTACACACCTTATTTAACGATAAATATTTTCTAAATTGATTAAGACTGAATACTACGCGCATCTATTGGACTTGAAAAAGTATGACAATCAGAAATTATTGAATGTTCAACCTTGAATTTCCGTTTCAAGAGTTCTGATGTGATTGGTTCACTCAATCATTTTCGGTTATCAGCTCATATACCGTATGACGTTATATGGAAACATATCATTTCCGGTCGTTTTATAAAAGTAAAACAGAGTTCATCAGGATTTGGCTAATAAGTATATAATCGTTCAGAACTAAATGAAATTTAATAAAACAATTATTTCACTCATGTCTTGTTGGATATGAGGTGAAAATAACCAACTCGGGGCGCGCCTCGACGGCAATTCAAATCTGAACAGACATAAACTATATATGTCGCTCAAAAAGAATAGCAAAACAGTTACATTTCATCAGCAGGATACCTAAACCGTGTGCAATTCCACAATTGGTTTCGGTTCCATTAAATCCCGTACCAATTGCAGAACAATTTAGGTGGAGCCACTCACTAAGTGAGCACAGTAACTGAACAACGTTAGTAAAGTAAGGAAAATAAATCGTAGAAACAGAAAAACGTTAAATA
>JAOBYJ020125417.1:0-10167 GCA_025403565.2 Palythoa heliodiscus | reverse complement strand
AGCTTTTATTGTACCAAAAATCATGCCAGAAAAACGTACTGTATACCCTGGGAGATATTGCTTTGGGAAAATTGCCTAAAAATCGCCTCTTGCGGGATCTCAGAAAGTGATGAATTTTAAAGCCTCAAATTTACTTGCAACTTACAAACTTTTCGAATTATTTCTAGATTCTTTGAGAGATAAAATGTTAGAAAAGAACATGTTACAAGTTCAAGTCCAGGCAATTTTCCAATCTTCAGTACGAGCGAGTTGAATATGCACAATGTTGCTTTGTTTACAACGTCTCTGGCCATGCTCCACGCATAAATTTCGCTATTTTCAACATTTCTCGATTTCGTGAAAAATAAAAATCGCTCGAAACTTTTAATGCTATTTTTGAAAATAGTTCACCAAAGGGGTCATTTAGGCAAAATATCAGGAAACTGTCGCGAGGTTCTCGATATTTAAAGACAGCGGCTCTTAATAGACCTTTTCACAGTTTTTTTAACTTTTGACATTTATTGATTTATGATAAAAACACATTGACATAGGCAAATGAGGGAAAATCCATCAACACTAGTGGAAAGAGCACCTTAATACAGCTTTAGTAAATTTGCCAAGTTTAAAAGTGATACGTTCTTTGTGAGCAAAGATGTACTGTAGCTCCACAAAGCTGCAAAAATTTACAAACATTTGTATGGTGGGGGGCAAGTTTGTGCCCCACACCATACAAATGTCAGTGAAATTTCCCGACTTTGGTTAATTTTCAACAAATCACTTTCAAACTTTGCAATTTTACTAATCTTAAGGCACTCCTTTCAGAGGTATCAACAGATTTTCCCTATCCCGTCTGTGTCAAAAGTTGAAAAAAAAATTGTGAAAAGGTCAATGGAAGTTCATCAAAATTGCCAGGTTATTACTATTTTTGCCTAGTTGAGTACCATAAAATAAATAATTTTCAAGCCTTGAGTTGGGTTTTGGATTATTATTTTTTCCATAATTTTTTTTGTGAAGAAGAAACAAAATGTTCTTACAAGATTGTTTTATGGTCCTTTTTACAAAAAGTTTCTACGCATCTGTATAGTGTTAAGTACTAATAATTATTTCTTGTTAATTGGTGGATCTGATTTTTGAGTAACACAAATACTTGCATTGTGAAATAGGCTTATCAGATTATGACTTGTTTGTACTGTAAGTATTTTACTTATAAGTTACCATTAATTATTTATTTTTACTGTATGTCTAGTTTGTTTTTTATATCAAGAAAAAACTGGAACATCATTTGTTTTGTTGTTTGTTTAGGATCAGCAGGGAAATTACAATTTGTTACTTTCAACTCTTGAGGCTGCATGTGACAAGCTGAGACATGGTAAAGTTTTTGTGTGGTTTCTGTATTTAAAAAAAAAAACTTGCCTTCAGTAGCAGCTTAGAGTATGAAATCTCCAACTTTCATACTTACAAACATTTTATAGTGTAATTGTTATTTGTATGGAAGGCAGAAATAAACTGGCTGCCAATTGCCAAAATACATGTCAAATTTGGAAGCTGGTAGACCAAAAAATGTTTAAACTGCCAAGTGAAAGATCAATTGGCAGGTGAAGTTTGTGACCAGTTTTGGAACCAGTACTCACTTTTATATAAAATACTGATGAAATACCAAGATTTCTCCTTTTACCAAAAAATCATCTTCATCACTCGTAGTGAAGATACTATTTTTATCTTTGACATGTGATGAGATCACGGTTGTCATGACTACAGTCTTAACAAAAAGGAAATTACCATCACAGCATCATATCATGCACGTTTACCTATTTTAATTAATAATTATCAGTTTTATTATTAATTCATAATTTTAATAACTAATTAAGTAATAATTATTCTAATTAAGTAATAATAATTATTATTTATGAATTACTAATTATTTAATTAATTATTAATATTATTAATTATTATTATTATTATTATTATTATTAATTACTTAATCATTCATCGCTGTCTATATAATAAACAGAATATTACATATCTGCTTATAGATATGAATTTAATCTTCTCATGTCCAAGTTGATATCTCACTCATAGTTCACTGAGCTCACTTGTGAGATAATGACTCGAACACTTGATGGTAAAATTTGTATCCATGTGCAGGCATGTAATATCCTCTATAAAACTATTTCTTGACCAATGTGTTAATAGTTATACCATTGATTAATGTATTTTGATTAGAATATTGTAGTTTCAAATTTTACTTACACTTGTATTTTGTTTTAGTATTTTTTACATTTTTTGTTATTGTTACAAAAAAGAAAACACTTTAGTAATACCTGTAAAATATTGAGGTTGTGCTAAGAGCAATTTGATCAGTATGAACATGGGTTTTTTACTTTTTTTCACCTCAAAATTTGATAATGGCAAATTTTGATGGCAGTCCAACATTTTTTCCTACCTTATACCTTGGAATGAAGGGAAAATAAATAAATTTACTTAACATAAATTTCAAATTTTATTGATTTCATGCATTTTTTTGATATTTTACCTTATGACTCCAAAAGTTTTATATAACAAAACTGTTGCAAATGATCTTTTGTCTTGAGGGATTTTAGATATCCTTTTCCTATTTTCTGGAGTCACTAATAAAATTATATGTAATTTAACTCAGAACTGATAGGTTCAAATTTATGTACAAGCTTTATTAAAATGGACTAGAATGTTAATGAAAATACAAAGTTTTTACGTAATGCTGATCAACAATATTACAATGAAAACAACAAAAATAATTAATAATGGTTAATATTAAAACAGTTGTTTTTAATGACTCAAAATAATTACTAACTTTTATTGCA
The DNA here is from genome assembly GCA_025403565.2 of Palythoa heliodiscus. Taxonomy (NCBI): domain Eukaryota; kingdom Metazoa; phylum Cnidaria; class Anthozoa; order Zoantharia; family Sphenopidae; genus Palythoa; species Palythoa heliodiscus. Next base: position 7,348 of record JAOBYJ020125417.1, on the reverse strand, counting down.
CTGCATCACACCTCTTGCTTGTTTCTTTTACAATAGGCGGAACACTACATAACTTACAGTATTAATAAAAAATTTTTTAAAAACTATTACACAGTACATATGAAAGTTAAAAGCATACGAGCTTTCGCCTCCTTCTCGGAGGCTTGTTCACATATAAATGAAAAACAAGAAAATGTACTGTGTAATAGTTTTTAAAATATTTTTTATTAGTATGTCACCAGTACAGTATAACATTCACCAAAGAACTTACAGTATTGTTATACGCATTATAGTGGTCAATCTTGTGTCTTTTATTAATGTAAGCCTCTCTGTTGATAACAGGTGTCAAGCTTTGTGATGTATACAGTGCCACTTTAGAACATGTTGCAAAGGCAAAACCAGAACTTAAGGAAAATTTTGTAAAAAATATTGGGTAAGTACTGGCGCATTACTTTTGCTACGATATCACATAGCAGGGTTTGCACTCCTGGAATTCCGGGAAAAATCCTGGAAATTGAAAATTTACTTCCAGGGCCCTGAAATGCTCTTGGAAAAGTTCAATTTTCTTATTACTCCAGGAGTTTTGTGGAGAATACTTTAGTGCTTGACAACATGCAGCTTACCTGGATTCAGATTCGCATTTTTTGATATCGTTAAAATAGCAAGAAGTGATTTTCTTTGATTTCACTAAGAAAAAAGTTGGGTTTTAGGTCCTGGAAGGCTGCTTCACCTAAAGTGGGGAAATCTTGGAAAATGCCTGAAACTTTGTGATCAGTGTAATCACTACGAACCATTACATAGGCTGCATAAGAAATCTAAGAACTGTTGCACTGCTTGTATGTGAGACTACTTGTAATAATATATTTATTAATTTGATAAATTTTTTCTCCCCGATTCTTGTTATAAATGCATTGTTGGATCCCAAAGGGTTTTGATTGTTATTGTGGTTGTTATAATTTTTGTAGCATCTTTGTTGATTATGACACTCAGATACAGGGGCTCCACTTGAGCAAAATAAGTGGCATTTTACACAAATTTTTATACCTAAATTGTTTCTGTTTGACCCCAAGATATAAAACTGCTTTGGAAAGAAAACAATTTCCTACAAGTATATAAAAAATGTGTATTAATCTTGTACAGAAATAATATTATAAGGTTTTATTTTTTCATTAACAACAAAGTCTTAATATTATTAACAAACGAGTGCTTCTGCTGTTTTTCTTCAGAAGTTTACTATATATTGTTTATTTAACTGTATATATTTAGTTTACTGAGTTTTTAATGCGAGGAAGTAAAATGTTTGAGTTTCACGAGCAGTCAATGCTGCGTGGATTTGAAATATAAACCAGCAGTTACAATGTGTTGATAAATCTTAAGGTATAATCGTACCCGAACAAAACAGGAGTGACAAGCTACAAATAACACAAGATACACTGCAATCAAAACAATGCAATCTGTTTAGGTTTACTGGCCTTGTGGCACAAGCAAACGCCGCGAGAACTAAAATGAAAATGTAGGAAATTACGGGTTCCTAAATGGGAACTATATTTTACGATGTATTCTTGTATTAATGTTCTCAGTGCACTTAACTTTTGTGGAAAGGTTTTTTGCCATATCATGCGCCACAGCCAAGAAATAATTCTTGAAAGCAGCAATAAATAGCCGGCTGGATGCCGCCCTCTTGTAAGCTTGTGACATCATGCATGCCGTATTACTGACACTTGAAGTGACATTGGAAGAGAAACTCATTTTTGTAATCTCAAACTCTATCTAAAGAACCCTGCGTGAAGAAGCTAAAACTTACAAGAAACACACTAGTCAGTGTACAAAATACCAGTCATGCAATAAGGTCAAAGCCTCCAATATGGTAGCGTCCAAGCCAGCTACTGTATTTATCGCTGGTTTTAAGAATTATTTTTCAGCTGTGGTGCAAGGTATGCCAAAGAAACTTTCCACTCAAGTTAAGTGTACTGTAAAGATTAATACAAGAATACATTGTAAAAAAGAAGAATTTACCTTCAAGTAATGGCACTCATTAATAACCTAGATAATGCTAACAGAAAATAAAGGACTCGATAAGTTCACACCATGAACAATGCAGCGTTCTGTAGAACTATAAATACAGTGCAGCATGCTGAATTCGTGGCAATGACTCTAATTCACAGATACCACTTTTTCCTTCTTATCAATAAATCTCTGCGCTGGTAATCTATAGCAAAGTAGGAAACAATATATAATTGTATAACTGGGGAGTCAGATTGGCGTAACGGTCATCATTCACGTCTCCCACCTCTGTGGACCCGGGATCGAATCCTGGGCTTGCATGTGGGCTGAGATTTGTTGATCTCTATCTGACTCCGAGGTCTTTTCTCCGGGTACTCCGGCTTTCCTCCCTCATAAAAATCGACAATAACGGGCCTGCAGTAACTTGGGGAAACCTGTTGCAGCATCCCTTTCCCTGCGGGTATAAAGCTAAATAAAATATGAGCACCTATTTGTTCCCAGTAACCTCTCTTGAATGTAAATTGAAAATGGATGAACTTAAATCTCCATGTCTGACTTGAGCACTCAAGAAAAAAGGCAAAATGATCATTGTATCTAACAAGCACTATGTATTCACCAGCCAAAGCACTTCAGAGTCGTTGAAATACTGAGCTTGGCAAATGAAAAGAAGCGAAACTGCAAAGGCGAGGAAAAAATAAACCTAGAGGCAAAGAAAATCGGAAACGTGACCGCATGGTCTCTGTGATTGTAGCCTGCTAGCAGGCTACTGTGATTGACAACTGAGTAACTGAAGCATTCGATTGAGCAATAAAATATGTAAACTAAACAATCAGAAGTAAGCAAGAATGAAGGAACTAGGTCCAGCTACAAAAGAACAACTGCTATATAAACAGCTTTCATCTGATGTATTGAAAACCACTGAATGGTAAAATAACCTTCCCACACTATTTAATTTTTGCTCAAGTCAGTCATCAAGAACCTGGTTACTCGTGCCGGTAGACAACGAGTATAGGATTTGGGGCCGTGTCTAATTTTTTGTGTCGTGTTTTTGCAAATGCATGCGTAGTTTGGGCATTTTGATCTCACGTGACTGATCAGGTTGCACCACAGACCACGAGATCGCTGAAGTGAGCGTTGAGAAGCAAAGGAAGCATAAAATTAATTTGGTACAAATACAAACAGATTTCGAAAATATTTATGAATTTAAATTTCTTCAACACTTGGGAATTACAGCCTTCTTTTTATCGAGAACCATTATTTGCTTGTGAGCAGCGTGTTGACGTTTGTTAATGCAGAAGAAGTTTGCAACTGCCATTGACAAGTACTGTTTGCTTGTTGTTCGCCACTGCAAGGATTCAATTGACATGCAATCAACAGACAAATAGAGGTGGTAGGTTCTGACTTTTAAATTCTGTGCGAAGAACTGCTTTAGAAATTTCTGAGTCCGTGTAAGTTGTCAGGTGAAATCTTGAGTAAGCGTCAACTTGTGATATCATTAATTTTGTCCTGATTCGGTTAAAAAGCTCTCTTCGTTATGAAAGCAATTATGTACTGTATATATTTAGTTAATCAGAAATTTTGTGAGGAGTGGACTTTATTTTACAATCTGTTTTCCAGCAGTAAAGATACAGTCTGCATGTTTTGAGTAACAGAATTAGCGTGTAACTAAACATAGGGCAACCAATAATAGATTAGGTGTCCTTTGGATGACTAAAACCAAACGCTTGATATATAGTTTCTGTATTTCTTATTTGAAGAGTTTCAGAAATGAATCAGCTATAAATTTTACTCCAAATTGACTTCACCTGTATATAAAGTATCGGATTTCGATTCAACTTGCGTGGTTTTCCCCTGATTTATGTTATATAAATATTAATGTAAAAATGAAGAAAGCTGCTAACACGACTAGATTTTAAAATTGTTTATTTTTTAAATTCTTTTGATCAGAAAACACAACAATTCAGTAAAGATAATTGTTCTTAATACATTTAAATGGCTTTTTGTTAACACAATAGAGCTCATTTTTAGGACCACCACAACTTTTGAGGGACGACTAAAAATTAATTCATGGTTGCCCCATGTACAACAAGAAATTTTCGAGCCCTGAGCATTATTTTGTTGTCAGCTTTCTTAATTACTTATTTTTAGATGCTATTATACTTTTGTTTATTGCTCAGGTACAGTAGCATAAAAAGGTTTTTTTCATATTTTTCTTCTATGCTATTCAAGTGTGTTTTGAACTTAAAACTATGAAATATTTTCTTGGTTAATTGTAAGTACTGTATTACTGACTTGAGCTACTTTTTGCTTGTGATGTACTTTTTAAGGTCCTCAGCTCCAGCTTTGTGACTTTGACGCGGGGTTTTCATTTTTATAAAGCTTACCATTGCCAGCGACAATTCTTGAACTTGTATTATATTTTCATCAGATTTGATAAGAAATGGTAAATAAAAGTCTTTGTAGTCATAGTGGTACTAAGTTGTTACAATGAATTGCTTTTTAGAAGGGTTGGGTGCAAGTTTGTACAATGTGAAAGTGAAATCTTGAAGGTGGATGTATATACTGTAAATTTATGCAAAGTAGACTCAACAAAAGGCTTATGAAAATGTATGTATTATTGCAAATAACTCGGCACGAGTAAAGCTACTATGTAGCCTCTTGTTATTAATTTTTTATTCCAGCCTTCCAACATAGTTAAACTGTAATGATTTTATAGTATACTGGATTGTGAAATAATGGGATTAAACTAAACAAAAAGGAAACAAAATTTTTTAGCTGATTTTAGTTCCCAAGACTGATAGTTTGGAGATCCTGTTGGAATCCCCACCTAGATATACAGAGTTTAGTTCATAAGCATCAAATATATTTTTTAACTTGATCCTATTGTGCCATTAGAATAATTATAAATATTATTTATTTATGTTATAGATATTTCTAGTGTTATCAGTTAGCTATTAAGAACAACTATTGATAATTATTTTGTTTAGATTTGCCATGGGAATTGAGTTCAGAGAGGGATCACTTTTGATTAGTGCAAAGAATTCCCAGGTAGCAAGGAAAGGTACGTCTATAAATAGGATTAACAGTACAGAGACATTAAAACTTTTTGTCCATCCAAGTGGCTGCATAGTCGTCAAATATGTTTTTCTGGATTAAAAATTTGATGTATGGTTAACAAATGTGTTCTAAAATAAAAACCCGACGTTTCAGCTGAAGCACGGGCCTTCCTCAAGGGTAAAAAGTGAACAAAAAACTGTTCCAATGGAACACATTAGAATAGTTGGAACAGTTGGAATGGCTTCTTGCTCACGTTTTAGCCCTGCATGAGGAAGACTGGCGCTTCAGCTGAAACATCGGGTTTTTATTTAAGAAAAAATCTCTTAATCCTAATACCAAATTTTTAATCCAGAGTAACATTTTATTACTCTACAATGACATGTTACTTGTGTTACTAACAACAATTGGGCAAGTTATCTTTTAATATTTTCCAACTGTTTTTATTTCTAGGCATGGTATTTAATGTCAGTGTTGGCTTATCAGGATTGACAACAAAACTAGACAGTGGCAAAACGAAGGAGTATGCTTTGTTTGTGGGAGACACAGTACAAGTGAATGAGGTAAAGCAATCGTGAAAGGGGTGAAGGAGTTCACAAATAATGTTGTTTGATCTTAATGGTGTTGCCTTAGACCTCTAAAGTTCTGCATGACTGCCGAAATAGCTTACCTTCCAGTCCAAGTGGGCTAATTAATCAATCAATCAATCAATCAATGCACTTTAAGGACTTGCCTGTAAAATAATTTCTCAAGTAATACTCAAATGAATCGCTTGATAAAACAAAGTTCCCCTTAAAGATATCCCATTGACATTGCATGCTGTCTAAGCTAAATTCTTTTACCATTGTAAGTGGCCGGTTGGAACCAGCACTTATCTCCAGTTTCTGTAGTGTTAAAGTGGTACTATGACCAAAATTTTTCATATCCATATCTTGACATTTTTGGAAGCTATAACTTATAAATACTTACAATGCAAAGTTTCATCTTAATATTTGCTCGGGAAGTCCGATTATTTTATCGGTGTTTTCGGCTTTCGGCCGCCCGCCATTACTCAATTCAAAAATAGTCAAGTGTAGCCCAAAGATCTTGCACTAGTTCATGCCTATCGAAAGTGACGTCATATTCGCACATCACAACAAAATAACAAGAGTTTTCTTGCACTATGACCTTACAAAAATAATACATGACGTCATATGCGCACTCTTGAGTAAATTCGCTTTTTAGTGATGTCACTGGCTCACTTTTGAGTAATGGTGGACGGGTTTTTGCCATTTTTGAATTACTATTTCAAACCTTAAGAGCCGCTGTCTGTATTTATCGAGAATCTCGCGACAGTTGTCAAAATTTTGATTTCCTGATATTTAGCCTAAAAGACCCCTTTGGTGAACTATTTTCAAAAATAGCATTAAAAGATTGGAGCGATTTTTATTTTTCACAAAATCGAGAAATATTGAAAATGGCGAAATCCATGCGTAAAGCGTGGCCAGAGACGTTGTAAACAAAGCAAAATCCTGCAAATTCAACTCGCTCGTACAGAAGATTACAAAATCGCCTGGACTTCTACTTGTAATATGTTGTTTTCTGTCATTTTATCTCTTAAAGAATCTAAAAAGTAATTCGAAAAGTTTGTAAGTTGCAAGTAAATTTGAAGCTCTAAAATTCATCACTTTCTGAGATCCCGCAAGATGGGATGTTTAGGCAGTTTTCAAAAAGCGATATCTCCGAGGGTATATGTTTTTCTGGCGTGAGTTTTGGTACACGTGTCAAAATTTCTAATTTGGCCCGCAAGTTCCCCAATGCTATTTTTGAAAATAGTTCGCCAAAGGGGTCTTTTAGGCAAAATATTAGGAAATCGAAATTTTGACAACTGTCGCGAGATTCTCGATAATTACAGACAGCTACTCTTAATTTTCTTGCATCGTTCTAAATTTTTCTCCATCGAGTTTTTGTGAACATGTTAACTAAATTTACATTGGAAAAGGTAAAATAAGAAAGACCAGAAATTTCGTCGTAGTACCACTTTAAGCAGATGAGAATCATTGAAGTCCCCCTGAACGAAATACTAATCCACAGCAGTTTAGCCCCCAGCAGAAGATAGTATTCATTTACTATCCTGTATGGATAGAAAGCTGAGGCAACTGTGGCAGAAAGGTTGCACAAATGTTCAATGCTCGGCAGAGTCGGGGTTTTAACCTGGGACCTTGTGGCTCAGAGACAGAGAATTTACCACTGCCAACCACACCACTACTAACCACACTACTGCCAACCACACCACTGCCAACCACACCACTGCCAACCACACCACTGCCAA
>JAOBYJ020125315.1:0-10167 GCA_025403565.2 Palythoa heliodiscus | reverse complement strand
ACTTTCAAAGGTAAGAAAAAAATTAATTTGAAGCATTGATTTAACAAGTTTCACTCGACAAACAGTCGACCCTGTAATTGAAATTTAATATCGTCAACATTAATCAGTTTGATTTTGAAAGAATTAAAACATTACTTGCCAAAAAAGCATCATGTTTCTTCTTCAGAGATTTCTACTAAAACAATTAGAAAACTCGCTCTTAATTTCTATTGCCAATAGATAGAATGACTTGGGCTTCGCCCTCATCATTCTATCAGGTGATAGAAATTGCGAGCTCGTATTCTAATTCTTAAATAGCATTGTATTTAAAATAATGTGAAATGGGTTAACAGCTTTGGTCCTTAACTTGGTTTTGGAGACAGGTCACCTGCTTAGCCGAGTTAAGTTTTTACCATGTAAACACTTAACTCGCCTTGCCAAGTTATCTTTTCTGCACCTTCTGATCAAATGTGTCACAATTCTTAGCTATAGCTGGCTGGCAGTATAACAAACCAAAGCATTGAAAACTGCAAGAAAAAGAATCATTGAAAAAAAATCAAGTTCACCATCAAATCATGTTGTCTTGCCACAATTTTCTGTTTAGAGTTTCAGTGAGCCGCCCATGCAACACAGTGTAATTTGATTTATGTAAATCAAACCCGGCCAGGCAAGTTAGCAGTTTAGCATGTAAATGCAAATTATCTCACTAGGGGCTATTATATGTATGTATGAGTTAATTTAGTCATATGTCACTGAAAAGTGGCTATAAGGAGCAACAATAAAGTATAGTATTGAGTAATTCTAGCCAACAGAAAATGATTTTGACTGGTGAACCAAAAACAATAGGCACAGGGCAGGCACTGGTGCACAGTTCAAATTGAAGATATTGTGGGTTCACACCCCAAACTATAAACAAAGTTTCGCTCTTAAAAATAATGGAAAACAAGCCTAAGCATCCTGATAATGTACAAATTCCAATGATTTTAAAACTGTAATTTAAAGAATGGCAAAATGATCATTATTTTTGTAAACCTCTTCTTTGTAATATGGCAATAAGGACTGAGTGGAGTCCAATTTGGTCTGTTATCATTACGCGTGATTAAGGTTACCGTATACCTTCAGGGGTGTTTTGCATCAAAACGATACAGTGCATCTGTGTTAAACCGTAGATACCTAAACCCATATATCAAATTAAAGCTTATAGAGCTGGCTTTCAAACTACATTAAAAGTTTTGAATTAAAATGAATTTTTAGATTTTTTACGTTCTCTAAAATGAGCGACAAAATTCCCTTTCGAAAGTTACAAGTCCAAGTGATTGTTGATATTTGATGATTTAATTTATCCACCAGTTTCCAGACCAAAAGTGCTAAAAAACATGTCTGTGTTTTTTCATATTCAATTGCAGAGAAAAGTTACGGCACTTTTTCAAATTAGGGTTTAAAAAAAGTCTAGAGACCGTACAAAAATTATTCTAAAACAGAACGTTTTTCAAAAGACAAAAAACGCAGACAAGGTTTTGTTCTTCATATATTGAAGAAGTTACTGTGCAAATTCTAGGGGTAACAAACAAATTCCCTTTGGGTAGGAACTCTTGAAAGGCGATTTTGTCGCTCGTTTTTAGAGAACGTAAAAAAATCTAAAACTCATTTTAAGTCAAAATTGTGCATATAGTTTGAAAGACAGCTCTATAAGCTTTAATTTGATATATGGGTTTAGGTATCTGCAGTTTAACACAGATGCAATGTATCGTTTTGATGCAAAACACCAATGAAGGTATTCGGTAACCTGGATGAGTGCAAAGTGTGAATCCAATTTGTTTAAATCACAAGTAATGATAACAGACAGAATTGGACAAACACGAAGTCCTATTACCAATTTATTATGATAATTACAATTTCTGAAAACTAAACTGAAAGACAAAATCTTTGCAGATAAAAACACATTTAGTAATTTTCATTTGTATGGTAATGGCAATGAGTGGAGTCCATTTTTAGCTTGTGGAGAGCTATAGCGGTGGTTGGGGAGTCAGGATTTCATGGCGTAAACAATGGAAAATTTTGTATCGATTTTTGATTGTCACAGGTTTGTCAGGCGCATTCATGCAATCATAAAAGGTCGCTCATAATGCTCTTATTCGGCTACCAATAAAATACGTTTAATCTCTCATGTGATATTTTGGTGTTCGGCGTCTTATCAAAATGTGCTCAAGATGGCCCGTCAATGTTTTTATTGTATTTTGTACCAACACAAGGACTCTTTTCAGCCTTTTATGGCTTTGATTTTATTCGAAATTTGAAACTTACGGCCTTCTTGATGTTTAGTTATGTCATTTGCATTTGTGAATACGGTGTTGTCTTCTCAGAGGGAATAATTTATAATTCTGCCATCGCCAGGTGGGCATAATGGATGGCAAAATATCGTTTTAGAGCTGGCAGGCTCATGTTTCTCACTTTTCTATTGATAAAGAAAAACTGCCTTACTATAGAAACTTTCGGACCTTCTTAGTTGTACGGTAAAACAGTGCGAATGATGACTGGTGAAACATTATCGAGTAATTTATTACAGGAGCAGAAAGTTTCTGACAGATTTACCAATAGCATCAATTGGACTTGTAAGACTTGCAACTACTCAGCTAAGAAAGGTGGCAAAAGGACAAAAAACACTATTTACTTGGATTTTAGCATATGTTGAATACTCCAGGGAAAGTGGAAGGGCAGCTGGTACATTTGCATTTGAAAACAATTAATTCTTCCGCGTGACATCATGTACTGATCTAATAAAAATATCGAATTGACCATGACCGGTATGTATTCAATTTTTATATGTATTCTGTTTTAATACAGAGAAATATTTAGGCATTCGGAAATGAAATTCTTTGTTTACAGTGAACATTAATTCATGATTTACTAAACTGCTCTAATTCTAACCACGTCATGTCTGATTAAAGCATTATTTCCGGGTCTTTTTGTGCCTGTTTAGTAGACTTGTATTACTTTTGTTTTCGCATCACCGAGTATTATTTGTCGATAGTAGATTTCAAAAATTTGACATAATACACACACTGGCTCAAGAATTTTAATTTAATAGAATCGTTTCTGTCAGCTCTTATGAGTAACTATCTGATTTTTCAAATGCAAAACTGTACTGTTATTTATCATTCAGTTAAGTTGGATTTATTTGTACCTGGCCAAGTGGCTACCATAAAATCTCTTTCATATGCATTATCCAGCACTGTTTAATTTGCTATTTTAATGTTTTCTCCCAAATATAAAATTGTATAATTGGACTGAGCTACTTAATTTCTGTTACAATAGCATTGCCATATCAGATTCCTGACTCAACATCTTACTCCACGAGCTCACCACAGGATGCCTTTGATTGTCTGTTGTCACTACTTGTTGCTGATTGGTCAGAAATCCTGAAACCTGGATTGTAATTGTTTTATCCAACTATCCCAATAACAGGTAGCCAATAACAACTTATCAGATGGTTTCACAAGGCAATTAGGGAAAAATAGAGAACTTTCAGAATGGGCCAATCAGATTTGAGGAAATTGTAATTATTATATTAAAATCTGATATTTTACTTCATCTAAAAAATTTTGACTATTGCCAAAGCACAAGTGGCACTAGTCTGGATCCACACCCTGCAATAACTGTGCCAGTGAAACAAACAATGAGTTAGTTGAGAAAGTTCACTTGAGGTCAGTGTGTGCCCTCTAGGCTAGCTTGAAGGCCTTTTATTGGCAGCTTCTACTGTGTCATTTGGAAGCTCATTCCACCCCCTATTGTTCTTGAGAGATATTAATTTTGTTAAATTAAAATAATTTTAAAAGACTTGGTTAATTATCTTTGTCTTTACAGAGTACAAAGTCCATTGACTCTTTCTTTGCAGGAATGTCATGCTATGTCTTGCAATCATAATTCTTCTTATTATAAAACTTTGTTGTACTAGCCTTTTTATAATAATACAATTAAGCCATGATATTTGAAACTCGGTTATTTCAAAGTCCCTGTTATTTCAAGCTAATATTTGTTTCCCTTGATTTTGCACACCACCATACTGAATTTAAGGCTGACCCCGTTATTTCCAGCCTTCCATTTGTGTACTTTATGTGCTGTAACTAGTTTATTTTACTTTATATATTACATGTATTTATGACGAGTATTAAAAAATAAAAAACTTGAAAACTTGAAACTTCCAAACTAAAAAACTTACAAAGCCACTTTTACACATAAAATAGAAAGCAACAATTCACACAAGTTGAATCAAATTGTTCAAATCTGTTTTTTGAAAATTGTATTGATGCACGGCCGGTCATGTGTCTATCTAGTTACAAATGCATGCTCAAGCTATCCAAAAACCGCGCTTAAAAATAAAATTCTGTGTATAATTTGTGTGTTCTAAAAATACAATGGTTTACAGTATTGTATGAAGCCGGCGTCACGAATTTTTATTGGTATTATAAAGATACTTTATATACTGTACCTGTCTGATTTCTTCAACCGTTGACGGTTCAAAATAGCGATCAGGAACACAAGAGAACGTCTCTGCCCAGTTAGTAAGCCGCTTTCCCTGCTGTCCACTTGCAAGTGTTGACATAACATCGTTCTCGCTCAGGCTTTGATGTCGCCCAACCTCCATAGTTCACAAAACCAAACTACCTTGTTAGGGAAAAACCTTTCCTAAAAACTACCTAAAATGCGATGGTTGTATGACTTTAGAAGTTGAACAATTGTCTCTCTGCAGTCCCAGGTTCTTCTCTCTTTGTCTGAACAGAGTTTACCGATGGGGGTCGTGGATAGTCAAACTTTCTTCTTAATTACGTCATGTAATAAATAATGTGTAGTTCATTCCCCTCGTCCACGCCTTTTCCGCTCTGACGAAATCTGGGCTCGGTTCCCAAGCCTCCTTGTTTTTTTCTCGGTAGGAAAAGACAAAGTTGTCGAGTGAATGTAAATTTAATTTCTGGAATTATCGTCGTGTTTTAAATATGAAAAGGAAAGAAACCTGTCTTCAAGACGTCATAAAACTATGTTTGGTTCTTTTGTTTAGTTGAATTGATGTTTTTGTATTTTACACGTTGGTAACTGCTGTGAAAGTTCTTCCACATAGACTGAGTGATCAGCAAGTTGGCGCCATCATGAACAGAGCTCCAGCTCCTTCCCCGAAAATTCAACGGCAGTTAAGCGCAGGACAAGCAGTGGGTCCGGGAGGGCCCTCTAATGCTGATCTGGCAACAATCTTTGAGTGTCCAGTCTGTTTTGACTATGTTCTTCCACCAATTTTACAATGCAATAGTGGCCATCTCGTCTGCTCCAGCTGTCGACCAAAACTGACATGTTGTCCAACTTGTCGCGGTCCGTTGGGTTCTATTCGCAATCTTGCTATGGAAAAGGTTGCAAATACTATCATGTTCCCCTGTAAATATTCTTCTGCCGGGTGTACTGCTTCACTTCCTCATTCCGATAAAGCAGATCACGAAGACCTTTGTGAATATCGTCCATATTCCTGCCCTTGCCCGGGTGCCTCTTGTAAATGGCAAGGATCGCTTGAGGCAGTGATGCCACATCTGATGCACGCACACAAGTCAATCACAACATTGCAAGGAGAAGACATCGTGTTTTTAGCTACCGATATAAACCTTCCCGGTGCTGTTGATTGGGTAATGATGCAGTCTTGTTTTGGGAATCATTTTATGCTGGTGCTAGAAAAACAAGAAAAGTTCGAAGGACATCAACAATTCTTTGCTATCGTTCAATTAATTGGAACACGTAAACAAGCAGATAATTTCGTGTATCGCTTAGAACTTAACGGTAACCGCAGACGACTGGCGTGGGAAGCAACTCCAAGAAGTATTCACGAAGGAATTGCTGCGGCAATTATGAACAGTGACTGTCTTGTCTTTGATGCAAGCATTGCGCATTTATTTGCTGAAAACGGTAACTTGGGTATTAATGTCACCATATCTATGGTTAGTTGAATTATGATCGCTCCGCTCAGTTGTCTATCAGTCCTTTTCCTAGCGTGTTACATGCTACTCACAAAGAACGTCCTATAATGACACAATGCAGCGATTGTTGTGATGCTTCTCCTCGGAGAACAAAAAGATAATGATAAAAGAAATATATATATGACATCAGATCAGGATGCACTGAAAACAGTAATGGCCAACATAGACCAGGTACTATATCCCAATTTTTGCAAGAAAATGGCCGAGCCAAAAAATATGCAATGCAAACAGGAGCAAAGATGCCTCAAAAAGTTTGCTCAGAAAAGTTTAATACAATTTATTTTAGCCTCGTTAAGGCTTTTTTCTTTTAAGATTTATTTGTTGTTCTGCATGTTCTGTTGTCACTAGAATTTGATTGTTTATGATATCTAACATAATCTGATCTTTGGTGCAAGCTGCCCCAATTTTAATATTTTTGGTTTTTTTGAGTGTAGCAAAGGTTTCTCTTTCTAACTTTATTTTTCATATTAAATTAGGATTATCCAATAAATAATTAGAAAATAAGTTTATGCACTCTGTTCAGACACCAGTCATAGAAAAAGCATATAGATACTTTTTAGTACATCAAAGAATTGTAAAATGAAGGACTATACACACTTCACAAGAATTTGATTTTTTTTAGTGTAGGTAATCGCATGGTTTGTTCATTCAATTTGGGATTTACCAGTAAGAGTAAATATTTCAAAGACTAACTGAAAATTGAACAAGCAAAGCGAGTTCAATTGGTGGTCTTTAAAATATTTACTCTTGCTGGTAAACCCCAAATTGCATGAACAAACCATTTGATTACTTCTTAATGATATATGTATTCTAACAATTTGAAAAGATACTCACAAGGGACATGTCTCAACAAACAAACAATTAGGTGGAGCCAAAAACTGATTGACAAATTTATTTTTGAACCATGTGCAATCATTTTTGTGTATGTAACTGTGTTATTGTTTCATGCTCTTTTAAACTCTGAATTAGTCCATCGTTGCAGTCCACAAACCTGGCTACCAATGATATTATTTGTTGATAACCAGCTCAAATAACAAGTACTAGAACTATTTTCATTTTTTATTGTATTGTTTGGGATTAATTGACTTTCTTTCAGCCTCAGATTGCAGTAATTTTTCCATGCATGGTATTAGTTTAGAAATTATTGAGTCAAAACTTTTGTCACCATTAGATAGTTCAAAAATCTTTATTTATAAAAAGGAGAATTCAGATGAACCATGTCAAACATGGAATCTAATCCATTAATTTTAAAGCATTGAGTGTTGAAGGCAAAGTAAGGAATTTGAATGACATAGTTAAAGTGCACATTGGCAAGTATTGATGATTTAATAGAATGAAAATGGTGTATATATGCATTATTGAACAGGCATGAGATAAATATAACTGGAAATTGGCCAAGTTCTTTTTTTGCATTATTATAGACTGAGATGAAGTTGAGGTCCATGAAAATGCAAAAAAGAACGAGGCCAATATCCAGCCGTCTTGACTGAACAACCTTGGTCAATAAAGGATTTATTATATGGCCAAAGAATTTCACTTTACTACTGAAAATCCTGAGCTGGCAAGATGGACCTATCTTTTCTGCTCGGTTATGCAATCAAAACACAGAATTTGCTTCATCATAAGTAGTTGTTTTAAACAATTTAAAATTTGGCATTTTGTTTAATTTTATTCTTCATCAAAAGTTTTCTCAAGACTTCACACCATTTGGAGACTTATTTTTAATGACTTAACAAAATCTTTTTGCACCAGGGTAAGAAGTGACAGGAGTTATCAAACACTTTTACAATGTGCTTTTTTCAGTTGTGTCATTAGATCAGAAATGTGATTGAATTTACATCAAATGTTCATCAAAAACATGGATAATGCAGAGCCAAAAGTCTTTTTTTGTGTAGATTTACACTGATGAGATTAAATTAAATTATGGTGATCAAGGACTCAAGGAATGTCCTTTCCAGGTTTTATAGTTTGCAATTTCAGCAGTTGGCAACTTTGCAGTCATGGCTTTGTTCAAATAACTGTTGTCAGTCTGCATTTGTTGTTCCAAGAAATCACTTTCTCCGTGGCTGGTTTTTATCATCAGTGTAAAAGTACTGCTTTTTGTGGATTGAACTTCAGAGAAAAATCTTCTATTTCAGTCTTTAAATTGCTGAAAATCCCAAACCAAAGTAACAGTGTTCACATAGTGACAGACAGACAGCTTCTGTGGCAATTTTCATGAGACAGAGTGTTTTAGTTTATCCAATCAGATGCTACGTATATTTGCTTTGTGTATTAACTACGTACAACAAGCTTTAATTCATAGTTTAATTACTTTGCTTTGCCATAAGTCAAGAACTTTATGGGCAATAGACCTTATGCCATGGCCTCAGTTTTTCCAATACCATCCTCTTTGAAAATAACATTATTTGTTATATAGCTAGCACGTTTTCGACTTGAATATGTCCGGTCCTTGGCCAAATCGAGGTCATGTGGATGAATTGAAATCAAATGTTACCCGGCTGGTCAACATCTTGAAAATTGTTGACCAATTGGTTAACATTGTTGTCGCGTGTCACCTTTGAGAGCGAGAAAATTTAATAACTGTGGTTAATTTTGTTTATGCTACTGTATGTAACAAAATACTTTAATGACTGCTCCCTCAGGAAACATCTGTTTTGTTTCCTTGAATCTTGATATTCCCTCAACTTCATCTCAGGAAACACTGAGATTCTTGGGAAACAAAACAGATGTTTCCCTTGTGAGCAGTCATTAAGTGCATATTGTCTAAGATGAGCATTCTTTGTTTTTTTTTCATTACCACATGAAACATATAACTTTATTTTCCAAGATGACTGTATAGGAAAAACATTGAGGCCATCAAATAAGGTCTATTTACTAAGAGTTGTTATGACTTTACATCGATACATATTCACCAGATTTAGTAATTTTGTGTCCTTGCTTAATTAAGGAATGTTACATTCTTTTCTATTACATTCCAGTGTTCCAAAGGATTTTTGTAGATAGTTAGTTTTACCAGCAAAAAATAATTCCAAATAATAAACTTCGTTTAGTTTTTGCTATTCAAAATTGTAGCCGTTGTTTTGGAACAATCCAGGGTGGGTGAATTCACTTCATTATCATCGACCTTGTGTTATTTGATTTTCTACAAAAACTGATGTATAGAAATTATTATTTGTTACGAGCTCTATATCATTTTTTGTTCGTCATTTTTTCATGTCATCATGAGTTGGGGTGATGAAGGGGAACCTCATATGATAGCATATCGCAATTAATTTTTTCGCATTATGATGTATCACGATGATATTTTGGACCTTTGTAATGGATTATAATCTTGATACAGATCTCTCATAATGAATCATGACATGAGGGGCATCATAATTAATCACTGACCTAATTACTGTAGCCTTGATAATGAATCACAAATTAACCTATAACCGTCCTGATGAAAGAGCTTCTGATCAATGAAAATAATATGTTTAGCTCTTAATATTTTAATGTGTTTGTGGCAAAATTTTGGTCAAGTGAAAAAATGAACATCTAAAAAATGATAAACCTCAAGTTTCTAGCTGGGAAAAGTTTATCCATTGCAAAACTAGTCTATTATAAAATAACACAAGCAATGAGATTAGTTGCAAGTTATTTATACCTCGCTCATTGAACAATGATATTTTTTGTTACTGATATAGAGGATATTACAGTGGTGCATAAAGATATAAATTTTATCATCAAGAGTTGTAAAAAGATCTTCCATGAGCAAGAACAGCTAACAATTGAGAGATTTTCTGCAGGAGAAGTTGAAATTCATATCTCTCAGTACCAATGTAGTGTTTTGTTTAAGATAAATTATTATCATGAATTAAAGTATTAATTGTTTTCAAAACGCTTTGTATGTCCATATGTCAAGGTACAAACAAAAACCTTGTTTTCTTATCAGTTTTTTACTGATGAAAAATAGACGTATATCTTGATGATGATACATTTGGCCAAACAAACAAGATTCTCAGTTTCTCATCAGCACTAGTCTGTGGTGCAGATGGCGGACGTGTCAGTTTTATATTACAGTATGTACTGTCTGCGTAACGGATCCCAAAAGCTTGTTCCAGGTTTTGTCGATCATGTTGATTTGTTTCCGGTCCTTTTCAACCAAATATCTATCTTGAGACTTTTCAAT
>JAOBYJ020125204.1:0-10168 GCA_025403565.2 Palythoa heliodiscus | reverse complement strand
TCCAACCAGTGGTCAGAGCGGGATTTGAACCCGGGTCAACCGCATTCAAATCCGACGCCCTAACCACTGAGCCACGCCGCCTCCCGATCTTTGACGGAGGGAGGGGTAAGGGGCGCACCGTCGGATTCCATTGATACCAGTTATATGAACTAACGGAACCACCGACGTTACCTTTACTAATATTATTAGCAATATTATTCTCAGTATTATTAAATTATTAGTAGTTGTAATTGTAGTAGTAAAAGTATTAGTAGCAGAAACACCTTCACAAGCGTGCTAATATTAACTTGCAGCCACTATTACCAGGCCCCAGGGAATCGGGCGTCATACCTGCCACCTACCTTAAATAAAAGTGAGGAGTCTGCGTGTCAGTATAGCTGTGGCCTTATTGGTCCTCCTCAACAGGGCACAGCTGGCAACTGGCTCTGGTTCCCAGGATAAGTTTAAAGTAAAGTGTAAGCGTAACGCTTGTGGGATTTTGGCTGTGATGATTAAAATCCCAAGCTCTACATATGCGTACTAACATATAACTTATGGCAGCCACTATTTCCCATCCACATGGGTAGCGGCCATTACCCCTTGCATGACTTTCATCTATCCTAGAAATAAAAGTCAGTGAGCCTGTGTGTTAGCAGCCGTAGACAGTGGTAGTTGTTATGTTGCAGCTGTAAACGTAAAAAAATTGTAAAACAGAGATAGACGACTCTTTGGGATTCAACGACTAAAAAGGAACTTTGGAGCAAAAACGTTACCAGTCTCTAATTTATTAAATGTATCAACAAAGAAAAAATAAAAATTGCTTTACTATTTTTACTTACTTTCTAGTATGGAAAGCAAACAATTGTCAGTGTGATATAATTTTTGTTACAAGTGCGATTTTGTGGTATCGTTGACGTCTACTCGGGAAGAACTGATTTCGGCTGGCATATCCGGCCTTCACATGAGACGTGAAAATATTATTACTTGGGGTACTTGTGTGATACTGACGTCGCAATGAGGTGTGAACTCTTTCTGCTTCCGTTTAACTTGCTGAAGTCAAACCGGGGCATTGTGGTTACATTTTCATCTGTATCTTAAAAGCACTCTCAGTCAAACAAATTATTCAATAAACAGTGCGTTCCTTACCGTGGATAAATAACGTCTTTTATGGTGACAGTCACTCCATTATCATAATAATCGATGATTTTAAAGTAATATTGCTGTATCAATATTAAGGAGTATCACTGAGTCTCTTAAAGACTGAAATGGCACAACTTCCGTATGACGTCGTATTTTGAAACTCGGTTATTTAATAGCAAGATGAATCCAAAACAGTACAAAATAGAAGTCAGAGAAAATGACCAACTCATAAATAAAGCGTTGTCTGCGACTTCTAAAATTAAAGAAGTTCGGGCTTAGCTCTATTGCTCTTCAAACACAAAGAAATCGCCACGGTTAGCACATATTCCGGTGTATAATCACTTCCAAAGTTTGGGGTCATTTGCAGCGAGGCCGTTAACAAAAGAGCTCAAGCACTAGAAAATAAATAATGTTCCCACAATGAAGAAATCACTTGCATTAATATTGGTTTTAGACCAAGAATGTCTCAAACCTTTCGGTTTGTGGTTCTCAAATTCATGCAAATATAGAAATTTTAGAACAACACGTCATAATTTTTCGCAGCACTTGTTATGAATTCTCCTCCCTCAGTTAAACTCGGTTTCCGCTTTTTATAAAGGTCGTAAGTGTTATAAGCTTAATATTAAAACTTTATAAAACGATGCTCCAAGTACACAGAGTGTATATTACCGCCATAAATTCTTCCCTTTCAGATTTGCTATCGTTTCCGATGGGCGATGGACTCGGGCTGCCGTTGGATTAATCATTATAATCACGTACTAGGGACAACAACTTGTAAAATGTGGTTGGTAAACTGAATGGGGAATTCAACATGGTTATGTGAGAAACAATATCCGAAACGAAAAACACTTTTATTTTGACTATAAACATATACATTTTCTTGGTTTAATCTTATGAAAGTGTCGTTCATGTTAAATATTTTTACACCTTCATCTTTTTATATTTGTATTTGAAAGTTTATATATATACAAAGAAGTTTTATATATCCAGTTCTACTATGATGAAATGTAAACTAAAGCTTTTTAAAAATTAAATAATTTGTTTAAATTGCCTATCGCCCATATAGTATCGGTAGAGGGTTTTTCTCAGATTCTACAATAAAAACATGTTTTAATTCGGGACTCACTTTAAAGCATTATAAATCCATTATCCTACTTAATTTTTTAAATGTCTATATTTTTAGTTTCAATTCCAACTCTAAATAGTGTTTAACGGATAACATATGACATTAATTACTGGCTAGCCGAACAGCGATAGCCGGATAGGCACAGAGTGAAAATGGAGTTCGTAGTTCTGCTTTCTCGTCCGGCCCTATTCTATTTCTTGTAGAGTTCACTTCAGTTGCTGCAGTTTTCAAAATGTTTTGATATGAACTCTTTACCGGGTTGCTTTAACAATGTGCTCATGCACTCTAGCATATCTCCATATTTGGTAAATTCTGAGTTGCTTATCACACAAAAGGGTATAAGGAATTTTTAGGACTTTCTTTAAAATATGAAATGAAAGCCATCTTAAAACGATTAACAATCCCAAGCCGGCTGCACAATGTCAAAATTTACAACCTTTTTTTATTCGGTATATTTACAGACATACAGACAACCACACCTTGCGGCATCACACAGGAGGCAGCGCATGGCTCAGTGGTTAGGACGCTGGATTTGAATGCGGATGACCCAGGTTCAAATCCCGTTCTCATGCACCACTGGTTGAATTTGTCAAATCTTCCATCGTTCCGTCGTCCACGCTTTGTAAATACTGAGCCAACTGCTCTGCCTTCTGCCAGTTGGGATTCTTAACTATGTAGTTTAATGCTAAAACAGTGGCATTCATTGAAATTAGCTTCTAGCTGTCCTAGCTAAGTGCATTGACCACTCTAAAAATAATTTGTATTTTTGTATTAGTTTTTGTATTTTTGTACACAAATAACCATCATGGTTAGGGACAAAAAGCGCTACCACAATTTTATCAAGAACAATTAAAACCTGAACAGTGTACCAGAACCGTATAGCCGGGCCAATCATAATATCATATCATATGTTTCAGCGTGCATTCGGACTTTTTATACACTGATTGTGGACTCATGAACCAATTAGTTGTGTGTTTAGTTAAACAATCTCAAGATTATACTTAATGGTCGAAACGTTATAAAATTATGATATTCGTTTTACACTGATTATTGTTGGTTATAGTTCAGATAATGCCCTTAACCCTGACCACCGTGGCAAAGCCTGCACTGATATCGTCCTATAACAACTTAACATTGTCAACATGGAACTTTGGAAGATGATCAGTCATGGTTTTTGTTTAATGCTGTTCTGCCTCTGCGTAAAAATAAGATCTAGAATAACATGCAACAGAATTGATTTTACTTTTTAGCTCAACTAAAAATGTTCTGTTTTTTTCAAACCTGACTAATATGTCCTGTAATCAAAGGTTTAATTTCCTGCCTCGGACATTGATAGAAATTTTTTTCTCACGTTCCTCTGTCTCAGGTTGTTATTTTTATCAAACTAACCAGCGAATACCCACACCTATTAACTTACGGCTCAATGGGGATCTTAAAGTATTTAAGTTAGAGAGTTATCTCTAAAGTAGAACATTTGGTATCAATACACAATAGCACTGAAGAACGATAAACAGTTCAAGAGTGAAATGTATCGGGTATACGAAGTTGAAGATAACTGTTCAAGGGCGAAAAGTTATCAAGGGTTCGACTTAAAATTGAAGATAATCTTCAAGCGCGAATTGTATCACGGTTTGAAGATAAAGATAAGACACTTCCTGCAAAGAGCTAGCAGTTCTGTGTCCGAGTTTATCATTTTACATTTTAGGCAATATTACCCCACTGCAAACAAAAGAAAAAAAAATTATAATATAAAAAAAGCAGGGATGAAGGCCAGTATGGAATTTATTGAAAATCCGGAAGTTTTAAAGTTTTATGACAAGGTTTAACTACTCTAAATAAAGACTACAAGTGCCAAGATAAGAAGATATGGCAAAAATATTTTAGAAAATGTCTTGACATGTTCTTCCCTTATTTGGCGAAGAACGTTATTCGGCTTATCCCAGCTTAAAAACGCTTCCAGGTTAGTTTTTCATCAACATTCCGTTGCTAGATTCTCTTGGAGGCTGACTGAAAATATCAAAAACATTTGGTATCAAAATATGTGATATCCATAGGTTTCCAGATTGGAGCTTTTAGTCTCTTAGCTTGTAAGAAGCACCTCCCTTCAGTTAGGAAAAGATTTAAAAAAAACAATTTGAAAAGCAAACTCGCCTTCTTTGGGAAGTTAAATGCTTGAAAAAAATTAGAAAAGAAAAAAATTAAAAATTAGTTTAAGAAAGAATTATAACAAGGGCGACTTATTACAACAACGCCCAAGAGAACGCTGTTAAGCTCCATTACGATCGTGAAACAATATAAACTTGGATATCATTGTAAGGTTCTTCGTGGCCGCTGGAAGTGGAGAGGATACATGATCACTTACATACGTTCATTGTGCTCCGTTGCAGCCGCCCTCACTGCTTAATATTACCAAAGTGAAAAGTATTTTACAAGTCGGAGAAAATTTGAGTTGTCGTATTTAAAACATCTTTTATGATTTAACCTTAAATCATGACACCAACGCAATGCTAGCTGTTATTTCGTTATTTTCTAGTTACCATGGTTTTGAATATCATACAATGAAGGTATATTCGATACGCCATCATCTTGGAGGTCATGCATCGTGTCCGCAACTTTGATCTTGTATTTCCGTGAAGTTTTGTGTTGTGGATTCAGTGGAAAACGCCAATGAAACATGTTTTACTTAAACGTTCGAAAGCTCCAATAAAGAATTTTGATCTAACTTTTGCACAAAACGATTAAGATTTAAAATATTTATGTATTTTGCATAATTTAAGTAGGCAGATCCCAGTTATTTTCCATTGGGGCGTGTTTTCTTAATCTAGATATAGCAAGAAAACTTTGAAGTCAATTTTTTTTTATCCAAATTTACCTTTGAGCGGAGAGATGATGAAAATTAAAGGCTAGTTATGACCCTAACTTCTGGGTAATTTTTTTTCACACAGCTGGTTGAAATTTAATAACTGATTATATGATGCATGTGTAATATAAATTTTGACTATTGTGATTATATTCAAGGGAATTCTTCTCATACATTCAAGTCACTGAACTTAACATGCTGACAAAACTTTTTTTAACATGCCTTCATTATAGTTGACTGAACTTAACAATTCCCCAAGACGATATCGATTATAAATTGTATTGCTTTAACATTTACCACATATTTACCATATTTGAATAGAAATCATTAAAGGCTTTCTTGTAACGTTAAAAAATTCCTGTCTATAATTACTTCCGCCAACATTTTTTTTCAAAAACATTTTCTCTTCTCTCGCCCATCTTTTTAGTTAACTGGAAATTAGATTCGTAGACAATGGTTATCAAACAAGCTGCCTTACAAAATGAATCATAAATTATTGATCTACACCGAAGTACTCAGTGACTAAATGTTTGATGATACAGGTCTGGAGTGTATTTTGTAATAATGCAGGTGCTTCAGTGAAACATTAAACATATCTAAAAACAACAACAAAAAATCCAAAGAGCAAATTAAAATCTTCATTGAGAAACACGTGGATCATCGGTTTCAGATAGAAAAGCAATTTTAGGAGCAGTTTTATCAGGTAATCTTGCGTTCTTATCTATTATTGGTGACATAAAAATCAAGAAATTTAGCAATGGAAACCTGATTGATATAAGTTGTTGGCCTTCTTGTGTGAATAAGCTTATCTGTTCCGCGGTATTTAGAACTGTTTTTGATTTTTTCTCCATTAAATCGGTTTCACTAAAGCAAGAACATTGCCCTAAAGTAGTTACTTTTTATTCTTGTAAAGTTTCTTCTTGGTTAAAGATGCACCGTTTCTAATGTGAATTATGTAAAGTATGGAATCTTATCTTTCGTCTTTGATCTAAAATATAGTTCTGATGACAAAAATTAAGTGTATGAGTGGAAAAAGACATTGCATGCTTCAAACACTCTTAAAATGAGTGAGTTTATTTCTTAAAGAATTTTTACACTTGACATAAACTACCTGAAAAGAAAAAAAGATGGAAGGAGCCGGCCACTCAGCTCATCTCATTACCTTACGTCATCAGCGAGTGTGGTTCTAATTGATATCCAGCAAGGCAACGCTTTATTTCTATACTTCACTGAATCTCTGACCCAAACACAACAAAAGCCTTGCGTCCGGTGGAACTTCATTGAAATCTCCATCAAACGCTGTTATTGTAGACCGGTAAGAGTTGATTTAGTCACGAGATGAGATATTTTCTTGACTTTGCTTTAAGTTTCCGCTCTTTATCTACACGAAATCTTAAATGTCTCCGATGGATCTTTTTAATTTCAATTACTTTTGCAGTTTAGACTAAGTTCTTTATAATTTTGATGTTTATCTGATCACTGAGGCGGGTAGTGGTTTACTATGAGATATTCAATATCAATTAGTCATTGCATTTAGCCTTATCTTGTATGCTTCCACTCCCCAAATTTGATTGCCCGACCAAGATAAGCAACATCAAGTTCGCCACAACTATTAATCCTAAAGGTCTCTAAGCCGCTCCGCCGTTGAGCATCTCGTCGGCTTTTTGAAGAACCAAATGTTTATTGTTAATTCATAACTTAACAATAGCGATTTAAATGTATAATTATAAGGTAAACTTAAAGCCATCGAGTTACGGTCATCTTTCGCGTTTGGCATCAGGAAACATCCAAAAAGGGACCTCATTTGAGCCACAAGTACTTTTTAAAAATGTTACGTGACGAAACCTTATGTATGTCATAAAATAACTATGACTTCTCGTTTTTATAGGATAAGACCTTGAGGCTAAAAAACTCACCTTAATACGTATATCACCATATACAGTACAGTAGAGAGGTGCCGTACAAAAAATGATCTCCACGAAAATATTTATCACATTCCATAACGTTGAAAAGCAGGTCATTAACCGATCGATTAAAATCTTGATGAGTTTTATTAATGACCCACTTTAACATAAAAGATACAACAGTTTAATCACAAGTCCCATAAACAGTTTTAATGTGCGCTATTTGAAAAATTTCATGTCAATTTATGATCTTCTTTGACAGTTGAAAAAAATGGGATAAAACGTTCAGTATTCAGTTGAAATTCGCATGCTCTATGTAACACGTTTAAAAAAGTTTACGTTGATTTTTTGATATTTCTCTATTTTCGCCTTGGAAATTCAAAATTATCATTTCAAAATGTTTAAAAATATCCACAAACGTATGACATGAAAAGATTTGATATTAAAAACAGCTGAAGTCGCGAATCAAAACAACCACAATGGGTCCTCCTCTCAGTGGTATCTGTGAGAAATCTCATTTGTGCGTGATAGTAATCATAAAGACGCATGCAGTCAGAGAAAGGATGGCTTCGGAAAATTATAATTAACATACTTTTGTTTGCTTCTTAGTTATTTCCGAAAGAACATAATTTAATTTTTCTAGACCTTTGGAGACGTCTCACTTGGGATTCTTCATTAACACACAAAATGTCAGTTTCAATCATAAAGCCATCTGTGGCTCGTATTCGTCGAACGCTAAGCCCCTCAGGCGTTGTTCGTTTGTGCCAGATTGGCTCAAGGACGAGATAAATGGCTGAAATACAAATGTTCATTATATCATTTGCTTCATTCTTTTTCTTTCACTTGTGTTATAAAGCTTAAACCATATCTATTAATATCACATACATTAGGTGAAGGCCGAGCAACCCGAGTATGTGGAAAAAGTTTAAAAACCGATTATATGACTAGAGATTCTTAGTTAGCAGCGACTAATAATTGTCTATAATTGCCTTTTATTGTGTTTTAAACGTTTTGCGCAAAAAGTTTGTAGCTGATTTTATTGTTGTCTAATGGTTCCTTTCGGCATATAAATATTATTCACGTACCAGGTTTCTCGCTTAAAAAAGAATGTCACCCAACGCTGAAGGAACGTTGACAAATTCAGTTCTTTTGATTTGAGCTCTTTTTCTCAGGTGTGAATTTTAGTTTCGTTGTAAAGCGACATCACACTATTTGAGTTGTTAAAACCGGGCGTGATTTGTTTTCATGATCGAAATGTCTTTAATTATCTTGTTTGTGGTATGAACCAGATAAACTGCCAGTTAAGCTGACTCTTTTTATGCTTAAAATTTTTGTTTCATGATTGATAATTGTTTGTAAGCCTTGGATATGTACTTTTCTTGTTGCTACATAAAGCTCACGGTAGTGGGGAACTTTGTTATTGGAACAGGCGATTTCGTATTTCAGATTCACTAATCAAAGTTTACATTATTGCAACTTGTTCCATCTGATATAACATATCTTTAATAACCGGTTGTTTTTATCGATCTTATCATAGATTTAATTATTCGAATTTGGAACTTTTAATAGCTTTCTTAAAAGCTCCTAAAATTTTCAAAAGTAAAAGCACTTTAAACAAATCTCAATGAACAAGAATATACGCTTTTAGTTAAGGAGTGACATATCTGAGGCCTTTCACATTAAGTAGCGAATAATGATTTAACCTTGCCGTGATGCAATGAAAAGTTCGCGCATTCAATTCATCATTCAAATGGCACAACATTTTTATTGTATATGGACACTGATGTGAAACCAGGGATAGAATATGCTTCGTGGCAATAACATATCTAAAATATGGAAATTAAACATTTCTCATTCATTCTCTAATTACTTCCTCCACGTAAGATGCACAGCCAGTCAAAAGCTCTTGCCCTTTATGGTAATGTTACAGTACGCTTCAAGAGTGTTCGTTTGGAGATTTGTTTGCTTTTCCCTTCGATAATATTTTTAAATATAGTTTATCGACGACTATATTTAGAAACCTCAAATCTATTTCAGCGCTGTCTTTTCCACGTAAGCTACCTGACCTATAACTCCAAAGCTAAGCTGCCAGTGATCGTTTAAGGTTAACATTTTGCCCTTATGTACTTTGTAGTTATAGTATGATAACCAATGGCATTTCACGCCTGTTCTTTTTTACAGATCTTCTGAACGAGTACTGTGAAACAATGCAAGCAACTAGAGTTTGTTTATTCTACACGATTGCGCTGTCATTACTACCTCTAACAGAGACAATAAGCCCCAAGTTTACAGCATTATACCACAAAGTGGGTAAGTTCCATCCTAGAGTGAAGGAAAATTATAATAAGCTGGAAAGAGCTGTATTAGATTCAAAGTTAATCGAGGAAATGCGAATGCTGGTGCAGCAAAATCAAGAAGAAAGAATGAAGAATACAGAGCCTTCGAGCGAAGTAGAATTGGATGAGGCTCGGGTTGACAAACATGTTGCTAGAGCTAACAGAATCAATAGCAGAGATGACGATGTGGTACTGGATGATCAACAACAAATTTTGTTTCCAAGACCTGCTATTTCTGCTGGTGGACGACTTTGTCCGTATGGAAGTAGCTATCGATGTACATTTCCTGGAAAGAGATCTGAGATTCCAAGAGAAAAGGTCGGCAAAAATGTTTAGTAAGGTATTTCATAGTTTAAGTATCATTATTTGTTATTTTAATTCTTGTCCCCTCTCTCCAACTGCCATTGTTTCCCTTACTTTCACTTTTTCCCTTACCTATCACTGTAACCGCTACTTTATCACCATCACTACTCTCATTGTCATTCCTAGTGTCACTGACACTGCCACTTTCTATTTTACTGTCACTGTCATTCCTAAAGTTATTGACACTATCTCTGTATATTTTACTGGCACTGTCATTTCTAGTGTTACTGACACAGTCACTGTCTATTTTGCTATCACTGTCTATTTTGCTAGCACTGTCTATTTTGCTATCACTGTCTATTTTGCTATCACTGTCTATTTTGCTATCCCTGTCTATTTTGCTATCCCTGTCTATTTTGCTATCACTGTCTATTTTGCTATCCCTGTCTATTTTGCTATCACTGTCTATTTTGCTATCACTGTCTATTTTGCTATCACTGTCTATTTTGCTATCACTGTC
>JAOBYJ020125101.1:0-10170 GCA_025403565.2 Palythoa heliodiscus | reverse complement strand
AAAGACTGGGGAGAAAAGGAAAGACCTTGTTCTCTCCCCAGTCTTTTCGCTTGCACGCTCGGAATTTCGACTTTTTTGCCTTCTTTCAAAGACCGCCAGCTACGCAGGCTACCTTAGAGCCAGACTGTCGTTTTACAAAGAATCTTAAATAATTTCAATTACCACAAAGTCTTTAAAACACTTTTGGCTAAATCATTATGCGCCAAAAATACGCGAGACAAAAGTTGCGTTTGTTTTTTTCGGTGCCTCCCGTTTTTGGTTTGTTTCATTACCAGCTGATTTTACTGAATCAGTCTGGATTTTCCTCGACTAGCCGAGGAAAATACGTTAACCCTTTCATTTCCAAGCAATTTATCAACATATCACTTCTCCTTACATAACCCAAACAAAAACCAATATAGCTAGTAACGAGAAATAAGGAATTGATCAGATGGAATAATCTGTATGAGTCAAAAAGCAAAATTCTCCCAAAGTGCTAATATGGAAAGTAAAGGGCTCAGTTGGGAGAATTTACCAATACATCATTTGTCGTGCATGGGGCTGAAAGGGTTAAGACGATGTTACACGAAGTAACCGATGTGTAACATGGATTTTTAGCGTCTTTTTGTGGCGATATCATGTTGCAAGTTTTGAATGATATTCGTTCGTAGTCAGTACCCAGTTAGACGATGTTGATTTTTCGCGCAACAATGTTGCGTTAAAAATCGTCCCGTGTAATCACCTTTACAAAAATATTTAAAGAGTTTTCAGAAAAAAAGTCTTCGAACAATCAAAGAGATGCTTTCAAAACCCTTCAAGTGTATTAAAAATACGTAACAGCAATCAAGAAACTAAATCCTCATTACACGGTAGTGATTCTTCCACGCGAATTACCGAGTAAACTTATATCCTCATTCACACGGGGAGGCACAGCAGTTCAGTTTGTTAGCTGCATGCGGCTTTTAAATAAATTCTTTAAAACTGA
The DNA here is from genome assembly GCA_025403565.2 of Palythoa heliodiscus. Classification (NCBI taxonomy): domain Eukaryota; kingdom Metazoa; phylum Cnidaria; class Anthozoa; order Zoantharia; family Sphenopidae; genus Palythoa; species Palythoa heliodiscus. Next base: position 9,206 of record JAOBYJ020125101.1, on the reverse strand, counting down.
ACTTTCAGTCAGTTGTTTTGTTATGGAGCCAGAGCAGGAGCCTGGGGGAGGGGGAAGGGGATGGTAATAATGATATTTCTGGTATTATTCAAATAGTCCTAATGTTTGTGTAGCCTTCTTAGCTGGCGATCTTGTGAAGAAGGCGAAAAAAGTCGAAATTCAGAGCGCCCGAGCGAAAAGACTGGGGATAGAACAAGGAAAGAGCGCCTGCCCGAAAACTAAGCTTTTTCGAATTCTCTGTCCACCATTGGACGGGAAATACTGATTGGCTCCTAAACAGTTTTACAAAGTGAGAAACTAGCACAGAATTAAAGTGAAATAGATAACTTACTCCACCGTTGAAGATGATCCAAAAGTTGTAGTTCCAGTCATTCAAATCGAAATGAAACATTGAGTGTTCTTTAAATCTCTTTTTTTAGCACATAAATTCGAAAAAAACGTACAAATATTTGGTTTATACTCAATTGAACAGTTTCGAATTCCTAGCCGTTGCCGCTGATTTAAATGACTGCAGATTCAATTTATACAGTGTTAGCCTTGTGTATGTGGTAGATATTCAAAAATACTAGTGAGAGAGAGAGTGAGAAGTCACACCTTCAATAATACATACAGTTGTAAGTAATGTGAAATTACATTTGCTTTTAGGAATATTTAACTTCATGTTAATGCTAAAACTGTACAAATTGAACCATTGTCATTCTTACCAGCGGCAACTGCAAATCCGAAAGTGGTCTATTTGTCATTATTTTATCTAATTCCTATAATTGCAAACCACGATTGGTTTGGGGTCTATTCAATTCTGTACCAATAGTCCAATACCTTTTAAGGAGCCAAAACCATTATGTCTTCTGCACTGCTTTAATTTTTTCAAAATCTGTTCAAGGCAGGCACAAAGCCAACTATTTTTAAGGTACTGCAACGCTTCACTTCAAAAGCGTAACCTTTGGGTAATTAACAATAGCCTATATTCATGATGACGTCACAAGGGTATCAAGCTAAGGCTTGGAGATAAAATGCTTCGTGCGATTGCGTGAGCTTTGACTATGTTGTGACTGTTTTTGCTGTTCAGTAATTTGTTATCTTTTCTCTTTCATACATATTCAGTGTGGTTTCGCTTGTTTAATTGATTAACAATCCACCTTGCCAATAGAGCAACTTACCCTGGAGCGGCAGATAATGGCAACACGCTAGTACAGCCTATGTTATGCACCAGTGAGGCGTCACTACAGAAGAAACATTTAAAATAGGCGAAAACGGCAACAAGTCACTGCCTGTCGCTGCACGTGGCAAGTAAGTTTCACCATCAAGCCTCGTTTTCATAGAGACTATTCTGCAAAAACCGTGTGCGAACTGCCGCTAGCACGTTCGATATGTAGAGATGTATCAGTATTTATCTATCTATCAGTATTACTAGTATATGTTTCGTGACAAAAGGAATTACAAGAAGTTGTTGAGATAAACTATATTTTGGGCGGATTCCACCGTCTTTCATCATGCTTGTCACTGACTGGGATCAACGCAAATTTACATAGATATTTAGTTGGTGTTTTGCATATATTACTAGTTCTTACACTAATAGATTCAGAGGCTTAATTGTCCTAGTTCATTAGTAAACGCTCTTTGATAAACAATGCCGCAGCGATTCTTTTGTTATGCATCTAAAATATAAGATATAAAATGAAATAAAACTAATTTGATATATTTTCAGTGGGATTGCCAATTGAGATCTGGTAAATGTTCTTTAATTAGTAATACCTCGGCAATTTTTCTTTTTATCTTCCAAGTGTTGTTCGCGCCTATAACCTCAAAGTTATCCATGGAGATGTGTTTGTGGTTATTGTTAACGCAATGTTTATACATCGTAAATTTTTTGTCCCTTCTCATATGGTCGCTCACGAGTTCTGTGATTCTTCTTGCTGTCTCACCGATTCATTGGTGGATAAACATTGTTGATTCGAACATTTGATTTTGTATATGTTATATTTGTATTCTTTGCGTGTTTTATCTTTGACTGGAAAACGTGTCTAGGAATTTTAACGTATAGCGATACTTCACGTGACGTCACACGAGTGATCACGTGGTTTTGTTATGGGTTGTGGTTGGCAAAAGCAAAGCGGGCCCGCAGTACTCGCAGTTATTTTGTGTGGAATGACTTGTAATGGTTAGTTTCGAATAGAAAAAAAAGGAATGCCCGTAAGCTGTTGCGTTATTGGCTGCACAAAACGATACAAAAAAGGTTCATCGATACGTTTTTTCAGAATTCCCGAAGAAAACGTGAAGAGAACGCTTTGGTTAAATGCAATCAGAAGGAAACATTGGAGCCCATCGGAATACGATCGGGTTTGTGGTACTCACTTTCTCTCAGATAAATCTAGGATTTAAAATGTAAACTGTATCTTAGGATCAAATGAATTTATTTGGTCTAGTATTGGCGAACACTATCATTGTTCGCATAAGTAAAGTTATCATCAACATAACGTTTCCATCCTAGTACGGTATCTCTTAACTTTGGTATGATTTCACGTTCCAACTGTACCATGAATATATTTGCTAGCACAGATCGTAAGGGTGATCCCATTGCCACACCGTCTTGTTGGATATAGATGTCGTCATTGAAAGAAATGGGGACCTGTTTCGTACAGAGTGTTAACAGCGATATAGGCAAAACACCAACTAAATATCTATGTAAATTTGAGTTGACTTCAGTCAGTAACAAACCTGATGAATGACGGTGGAATCCGCCCGAAATATAGTTTATCTCAACAACTTCTTGTAATTCTTTTTATCAGGAAACTTATATTAGCCCTAATAAGCATTTTTACTTGTATTTGTACTTCTACATTTGGCCGATAGATCTTTACAGATCCTACGTACTACGCTGCAATTCGTAGAGTCTTTGCAGTACAGTCTTTAAATTTTGATATACTTTAGACCGTATATCTTATCACCAAAACCCACGTGACCAGTTGCTATGGTAACGCAGAAATAGTTAAAAAAGCGGTTTTTCGGCTTAAAAAGTTGCATTTGGATTAGAACTTGAACACTTAAAAAATTTCTCTGTTCCCGCAACAAATGGACACAAATTGAACTTGAAATGGCGTTATTGGCCGTTTTTATACTTGAGGACGAACTATCCGTCTGGACGAACTGGTGCCAACATTTGAAGTTCGTCCGGTTATGCGTCTCTCTTTTAGTAGTGTAAAGACGAGCACAAGACGCATTATCCGTCTGGACGAACTACCTTTCGAAGTGCGTCGTTCAAGACGTACCTCAACTGAAACTTCGTCTAGACGTATAATACGTCTTGTGCTCGTCTTTGCACTACTAAAAAGAGACGACGCATAACTGGACGAACTTCAAATGTTTGCCCAAGTTCGTCCAGACGGATAATTCGTCCTCAAGTATAAAAACGGCCATTTACTTATTACGTATACCTACATATACTTATCGGCCGTGGGAATGTTTACTCTATTGGGTTAGAAGAGAAAGTTAAATATGTATTTAATTATTATTCCTCTAGCCCATCTCGAACACAAGGACGAGAGGAATACCCTAATTGTTTTAGCAAAATCCAGCTTCTAGTTTTTTATTCGTTTTGCCGTACGGTTTAGCCGCCATTGTTTTGAATTCGCATCCGTTTTTCGCTAAGTACTAGTAGGTTTTAACTTAGAGCCTACAAGTAGCTCAGCCAATCAGATCGCTGCAGTGATGATAGCCCACTAGCTGGATTTTACTAAACTACAATATTATTTTTATTACTGAAACGAGTTTGAAAACCGTTATATCCTTGAGATTACTAAACAATGGTTGAGCACATTGTGTTTTCAATTGTTTACCAAGTTCGTTACTTTTTGCGACGAAATAGGACCGGAAACATTAAAAAATTGGTATAGTATTTTAATCAATTGCCCGGCATGTTGTGCGCAAGTAAACAGGATAAAGGACTCAGCACAATCTGAACAAGTTTTATAACAGTGTCCTTGAGATCGATGTCAGATTGTTAAAACGATTGCTGCATGTTCCCTTTATTGTTATACAAAGAAGAAGATATGATTCCTGGTTCAGTAAGAGGAGGAATTACTTTCTTTTTAGTTGTTGTTGGCTGCAGTGGAAACCTGCTCGTAATTCTGGTAGTTGCAGCAAAGAGAATACTCCACACAATGCATTTTTTTCTTTTAGCAAGTTTGTCCTTATCGGATTTCTTTTTTCATGCTTTAATCTTTTTCTTTGCAATCAGCCAGATTTCTGAGCAATGGATTTTTGGCCAATTCTGGTGTAAAGGAGTTTATTTTCTCCTCCAGTGCCTTGCAATCACAACGATATTACTTTTATGTGCAATTACGTGGGAATGCCACAAGGCCGTCGCCACACCCTACGAATTCAGTCGTGATTTAAACGTTAAGAAAATAGCAGCTGTTATTCTTTTATGGATGACATCTTTTTTCCTAGGAGTTATTCTAGGCTGGGGAAATAGTATTTACAACGATAAACTTTACGGATGTGAAAGAGATTATACAACTATCAACCTGGTTGACATAGTTTCCACAATCGTTCTGTTCCTCATTCCTTTCGGACTGATTGCCAAGCAACAATACAACATAAATCTTATTGTAAAACATCAGAAATTAAAAATGGCACAACAGACCCATGCTATCAGTTCGAACAGCGTTGATGGTCGACGACAGCGAAGATTAATAGAAAATCTCAAAGCTTCCAAAGATGCAGTGATAATCATTACAGCGTTTGCGGTGAGTTATTTACCAGCTTTTACCACTGCGGTTTTGCGCGAGATGTTGCCAGAAAGTGAAAGTTTGTACAATGCATGGTTTTTGACATCGGTCCTATGTGTTCAAATTGGAGCAACATGGAATCCTATGATATACTGCTTTAGAAAGAGACTGTTTCGACGACAGTGTCTCCAGTTTCTCGGCTTTAAAAGTTTCAGAAGAGTTAAGCCTCAAGTGACAACACAATGCTGAAACGACTTTTTCATGCTTTCCGAACCTATTCCGTGTTATAATGCCCATGTGTACGAAAAGCCAGCGAGGTGAAGCAAAAATCTTTTCATTAAAAAACATCAGTTTCGGTTAGTATATCTGCTTTCGTTTCTTACTAAAGGATATAATCTTGTAAGACAAATAGCTAAGAAAATTAAATGGAGAATTGATATAGAGTTTGCATGTATTACAGGTTAGGTTATATAATGCATGTGATACCTCACACTATAGTATATACAGCACGTATTTCATTATTGTTAGTTTATTCTCTTACTGCTCGGAAAACTTATTGTCACGAACAGATGATAACACTTATAAATAAAAATTAAGTAAAAGAGGAAAAACAATAAGTGCTAATATATTTGTTGTCGATGTATTGTTGAGTCATTTCTTCAATTTTCATTTTCTTGGAATAAGCTAGAATAGTTTAACACAGGTACCAATTCACCGATTCCACCTGTCAATCAAGGTAAGCTTGATAACCGATACCCGCTTCCGGTTTACGAGAGCCTCCAAATGATCAGATAAAATTAGATATTTATAACCCGTTTCTTTTGATCTCCATGTAAAAGCGATTGTGCCAATGAAAAATCCATACTAAAATCATTCGGTGAGGAAGTGAGAGAAATCCTAATCGAATCCGCCTCCTGACACTAAGGGTGCATTTTTTTGGTAAAATCCTAATCCAGATTCTTAATCCAAAGAGAGATTTTTTGTTTCTTTGGTGAAATCCAAAAAGGGATTATGAATCCGATAAATCCCACGTGGATGATTCAATTAGTGGATCAATAAATAAGTAGGTTTAAACCGATCAATATAATTGCCAACGTTTGATCAGAAGATCGTGATCAGTCCAAAATAGTATAAAGGTTAAAAAAAATTTTCCAGGAGAGACGCATCTACGTATGTACGTCTCCACATCTCTTTTTCACGTCGTCAGATCAGTTATTGCAAGTGTTTTTGACAAAATGTTTAGTGGATCAATCTGAATCCGCATTATTAGGATTCATAACTTTTGCGTTTTCGCTGGGAAAGGATTCCAAAATAGTTTTAGTGGCAGATGGTCTTCGTGCTAAAATACCATCTGTCGATGATGCTGTCTGGGTGGGAAAAATACCTTCCGGATTTTTCGTTTCTTTCACAGAAAAGAATCCACGATTAATCCGTTTCGGATTTTTGTTTCTTTCGCAAAAACTAATCCCTGTAATCCCACGCAATAGTCCAGTTTGGGATTTTGTCAAAGAAATGCACTCTGAATGTCCGATTCGTTTCAAAGGACGACCCGCCAGACATTTGGTGCGTTGTATCGGTGGGCGGTACTTAGTCACTCCGAGGGCCTGTTAATAGTACAAAGCTAAATTGAAGAAAAGTGCAAATTTTTAAAACCTATTAAGGCACTTCTTATAGTTACGTAATATTGTTATCAACGATACCTTACTGATACTGAACACCAATGAGTCATGTCTTTCCATGAATATCAGTCTAACAGCTGGTACAGCTGAATTCAATTCTTAGGCACAGAAAATATTGGGAGTGAATGAATTGAAGTGGGCAATTGTTTGAATATGCAAAGAGGAAGTGGGTAATTAATCCCTTTGAAATGCCCTGCCACAACTTCACTCTTTGCTTTGTGTTATTTTTATAAAATTGTAATCTTTTATTCAAAAAGGAATTCTATAAAACTTTCTTTCAATAAAGTTTTTTAAACTTAAATGGCATCGGTTTGCATAAGTTTCTTTTAAGATTAAAATATTTTCAGTTAACTCTGCAATTTTGAAAAGTCTTATGTAAACTCAGGAGCTACATCGAAGTGTAGCTTTGTAATCGATGCTGCTGCAGTACGGACCTCAATACGCAGTCCCGTTTTGAATCAAATTTAGTTTTTGAAACCATAATTGACACATCCAGCGGTCAGTATGGAGGTTGAACTGAATAATTTCTTCTTTAAGCACTGTCTCCGGCCGTTAGTTTTTGAAAAATTTTGAGAGATTTTTTGACAGTATTTATGTGACCGGACAGTGATACCACAATTTGTGCGAGTGTATCAAGGTTTCTTTTAGAGAACAACGATGTTTCTAATGACGCTTTGTTGAAAGCCGGTTTTTTTCCAGTTACCCATGGCGAAACACTGAATGAAAGAAACTAAAGCTCTAGCTCGTCGGGGAAATGAAGTTAATTACATGAAACTGTCAGCAATAAAATTTGAATTTGCTGAAAAGGAAAAAGTAAATAATAGGGAGCAAATATCAATCATTGTGCTTTTGTTGAGGAAATTGTTAGAAAAGTACGTTTTTTCAAAAAGATTTGAATGCAATAATGAAATTGCTGTTCTATTTACGTCAGTTTGAACTGGTAAACAAAAAATGAGATATTGAACAACACGACTATCAACAGCTGAATAGGTCTAAGCAATGTAATAAACGGATACAATTTTTCAATAACCTATTGAAAGTATTGAAAGAACGGCGGATTTCTTGCTGGACTCAGTGCGGGGCCGCAGATGGTAGTTATTTATGATTGACATGGACATGTGATGACGTGTGATGGCGCTCTCTCAAGATACACGCATTTCTTTTATAAGAACCAGCAAATTTTGCTCATAGTTTTCATCCTATTGCACTGTTTGAGCCTATGGCTATATAGTTTTTAAGCTGTTGTTATTTTGCACTGTTAAAAAATAACCATAAATGTTATCAGAATTCAGAATCTGTTCACCTTCACTCTTATTGAAACAAATTAAAACGTTGCAACATTTTAAAGCCGCTATGTGCTAAACTAATCCTTTTTTGGAGTCAGCGCTTATCTCCGGTTTCTGAAGGATTAAGGGATGAGAGTCATTGACTCCCCCTGGACGGGACACTAATCCATCGCAGGTTATCCCCCAGCAGAAGCTGGTACTCATTTTACCAACCTCCTAAGGAGGGAAAGCTGAGTAAAAGTTTAAAGCGGAAAGAAGGTCACACAAATGTTCAACACTCGGCTGAGCCGGGGTTTGAACCTGGAAGTGAAGACAGAGATTTATCACTGCAACAACCACGCCGCCGTGAATGATAGGTGTACACAAAAAAGTACTCTGAAATTTCCATGCTGTGCCTTTTTTAGGCTTTTACCATTAATTTGCTTTCTACACTGCCACTTCAGAATGTCATCAGGTCGGTTAAAACTTCACCATCTTCATATCGTTATCACATAAGAAACACATATGTTCATATGTCCTCCCTCGAAAGTCAGTCAATGTAATCGGTCATTTATATATACACAGTTTTTATAAGAACGAGGTTCAAACGAAACTTTTTTATTCACAGGACAAACTACGTCAAAACATGTTGTTTCGTTTACAGTACATTAAACCTTTAAATCTTTAAAGAACTGAGACAATTGGTTCGTGAACAGCAATCGGACACTTAAAGAGATGATAAAGCTCACATACTGTTTCTTCTATTTGTTTGTCCTGATGTGAAGCGATTTCTTTGTGATGTGAGCAATTTGTTTGTGATGTGAAGTTATTTGGTTGTGCTGTTAGAGTTGTGGATCATGCATGCATCGTTTGCCCGCACCCTCGAGAAGTAGACTCGCCGCGCACGTTCAATGGCCGGTTCGTTTTCATTTCGCCTAATCAGTTATTGCGGCCTAAAAACGTTTTAGAGAGAGGTAGTTTTTGTGGTGGTTCTTTTGTTATAAAGAATGAATTAGAAAGTTATTGAAAATCCAAACAGAGGAAAAATTTAACGTAGATGTCAAAAAAAACTGACTGTCAGTCGTCAAAACGCCAGTTTTTTTTATCGTCGGGCAAATATCATGATCAAATACAATACAGGGCAAATGTCGCAGTAACTCGAAAGAGCAACTCAAATGTTTGGTTTTAGGTTGCTTTTTGGTTGAAAAATGACTGAGAATTCAACCTTTAGCTTTGAAACCACATCGAAACTAGCAAAGAATCAAAGAAGGCAGAACTTGCTAACAAGTACCTCTTAACCGATAAAAGGAACCTACAAATTTTGCTTTTAATGTTTTCAATGACCGCTTCCTCGGCAAGAAAATTTTTGTTGGATCATAAAACAAATAGACCTCCTCTACATATATCTTAATAACCGAGTGCGAGGTCTGTCCGGGAAAATATTTGCCCGAGGTTTTTCACTGTACAGACCGAGCGTAGCGAGGTTTGTACGAAAGACCGAGGGCAAATATTTTCCAGGACAGACCGAGCAA
>JAOBYJ020125000.1:0-10172 GCA_025403565.2 Palythoa heliodiscus | reverse complement strand
AGTAACAGTAACAGTAACAGTAACAGTAACAGTAACAGTAACAGTAACAGTAACAGTAATAGTAATAGTAATAGTAACAGTAACAATCTACCAGCTGCATTATTACCTGTCAGTGTATCAGTAACCGCCAGTGTGAACATGAGAACATTATAGGAATGTCTGAGCATGCTGCGTTTCCTTAATACGACCAAACAGAGAGCGCCATTACAGAGAAACGAGAGAACGGCTATGATTCCCATCACTGGCTGGGTCGGTTGTATGTCGGCCACCATCATGAATCCCTGACAACTAATCCGTTCAAAACATTTATATGGGTGAAGGGTAAATATGATGTTACACTAGGTAACTTTTCTCACAACGCCATTGCTAGAAGAGTTGCACGAGCCATTGCATCGTAAACACCCCGTGCAATGGCTAAAATCGTTGCGAGACAAATTGCAGACTCGTTGCGGGAAATAAAATCCTCCATTGCGCCGTGTAACATGGCTTACAGTGGCTCGTGTAACTCGTCGAGATCGCAATGGCAATGCGATACAAGTTGTACGAAAAATTGCCTCGTGTAAGATCAGCTCAAAACTTTGGAGCTCCGTGGTAAGGGACGGACTATTTTTCATTGAATTTTGGTGGGGAAAGGGGGGAAGAGGGAGAAGGTGTCAAAAAAGAATCGAGCAAACCTCTAATCTCCCAAAAACATATCATGAAAGCAAAGCAGGTCGAGAAAAAAATCGAGCAACCTCCTTCTAACAATTGAAAAAAACTGATTGGAAAATGAAATCGAGCATGGTCACGTACCGGAAAAAAAACAAAAACCATTAGATCCTACGTACCCAGCAGCATTTCATATACGGTTTTTGCAGTACAGTCTTGATGCAAAAAACTGATCAAGTGAAAAAAAAATCAGCCATCCTTCCATGAAATACTAAATGCTCCGTCCCCGACATATACTAACTATCTTATGATTTCGAGTGGGTCGTTTATCACTTGTATTTTCCGTATGCACACGAGCCCTTAGGCGTGGCATTTTCCACGGTATCCCCCCAGAAATCATTAAATAACTAACTTATTCCATGCCCTCTACTCAGAAAGTATTCGGTATCCAACATTATTTCTAAATTGCTCCAAATGCCTGCAAATATTCGGAAAAACATCGGACGTGCAATGTGATGGTCTGTTGTTATAGTAACCAAAAAGGGTACAGGTGGTTCTTAACTAGATTTAGAAATTAGTCGTTTAATTATACATTTTTTTCAAAAATAACATTTATTTCTGTTTTTGAATATATCAAAAGTAAGGCGCAACTCGTGAAATTTGCAACCTTTTTTTATATTTGCCAAAATAAAAACTTTAGTGAGCAATTTTCGAAAATAACATTAATACGATGAGCAGCCCTTTTTTTCAAAATCCAGCAAAGTTTTAAAAACGCCAGACGCGAGTTACACCACTTTAATGTTGTTGTTGATGACGAAAGTTGATGTCGAGCGTCCATACTGTGTCTCACATGCACCTTTTAAACTAGAAATATCTGATCTCTTTTTGAATTTATTCAAATTTAAACACACTCACAATGACAAACTGTTGCCAATTAATTAAAGAACTTGAAATTATACCACGTGACCCATGAATATGAAACGTATATTCCACTGCATTGTTATTTGAACCAAATATGTTACCAACTTAGTTACTTATTTCCTAACTTACAAGAAACCTTGAGTTTGATACCACAATCTAAATTATGTTAGCCAGGCTGTACATCTGTTTTGCAAAACCTCAAAAACATGGGTTCTTAAATGGGGTTTTGTTCTTTATTGGAAACAAGAACAATTTTGCGCCGTGGTTTTGCGAGTAGAAACCTTGACCAATTGGGAAAAGAATTTTTTAGTTAATATCTGAATGAAAATACCTTGCTGAGAAAATGGTATAAAATTAAGTCAATAAAACTTTAGTTTAATTCTGAGCAACTAAACCACAGCTGTGTCTGATTAATTCAAAACGCTTAAACCGTATCCTTTGTTTTCTTATTGGTGGTCAAGTGTAATTAAATTTCGCATCGACTGATCGAGAAACCTTTTTGCAATAGATTTTGCAAATATTGTGAAACTGCAAAAATTCGTACTCGCGAGAAGCAAAAAGCAATTTAGAGTAATGAAAAGCATATAATAAAAGGCATTTGTTCTTTAAGGTTTATATCATAGGTCTATAACATATGAAACTCTAGTGGCACGGATTAAACTAACGTTATATTGGCACTAAAATAATAGGAGAGATAAACACATTTTTTATTTACCTTGGCGATGTTCTCTTTAATTCACTTTGCAGCTATTGGGACCAGTAGTTGAGAAGTTACAGCCCGACTGACCGAATAACAACAGAGTATATTGTAGGGTCTTACCTAGCACTTTAGATGGTCGGTTTCTTAAGACCTCCTCGGAAAAAGTTGAATCATTTAACCGAACGGAGAAAGTGACTTTATCTCTACTTCAGAAATACTTTCTACAACGCCTTTAATTTCTTGTATTTTTATGCCTTTTTTCTTAGTGACTCTGAAGTTTAGAGGAGCACCCGTCTTGACTAGTTAAATATTGCTCTTAAACTGGCAGCTGGTGAAGGAGCACTGTGCTGTCTATATAAGGGGCCGCTTACTTGAGATGAGGGATGAACTTCGTCCCCGGATGAATGTCGCCGCGGGACGAAAACTTGTTTACATGAGCGGTTGCAGCTGTATTAATTTTTTTGCTAGAACTTTATGTTTCATCGGAGTTATGCCTCGATTAAAGATCACTAAAATCTACTGTTTCACTTCGATGTCGAAAGAAGGTAAGTTTTAGCAAGTAAATAAAATTTGTTATCCTCTAAAGACCAAGGACTGCTTTTAACAGCATGTCAAAGTTTTGGTTTCGGATACATTCTCGTTTTTCTGTGCTACTGCTAGCGAACTGAAATGGCCAGTTAAGCCTTGTTGTAGCTCGCGTGAAGACGAGAAAATGGCGTGTTTAAACCCTTAAAATTTTGCTCAATTTTGAAAAAATTAAAATGTTGCTGAATCTATTAACGTGGTTTACAAAAATAACTCACAGAAGGCTCTATTTTGGTAAAAAAAAAAAGAAAAATCGAAATTTCACGAGTGGCGCCGTGTTTTCGATATTTACAGAAGCGGTTTGGTCCGCTCTTCCACTTCAAAAATACGCAGTTCAATAACTTCCTATGTTTTGTGACTCTTTTGAAAACTAACACTCATCTCTGAACCAAACTTTATTTTCGATAAAATGATAAGTTTCATTAAGTATTTGGAATAAACTCAAATATTTTTAAAATAACCAGTTGCTTAATCTTTATTATTTGATACCTTATAGCGCCGGTGTACCTAAATTGCTATGGGCGTTCCCGTAAATTAACACAAAGATAACTGCAAAAACTAAAGACTATCTAGCTATCTGTTTACCATTTACCAGTGACCCGTTCCCCACGTAAGTTCTCATAGTTCAGTGGGTAGAGCGTCTGACCGGTGATTAGACATTAATGAGTTCCGGGTTCCCATTAGAGACTCGGAAGTTTTTTCTTATAAGAAAAAGTCCTTGACAAAATATTGCTGTCATAGGAAATTCTGTTTGTAATAAAAATTGGCTAAATTACTTCAGCTCAAGGGTGATAATTTGATGTTTCTGATCGAGGGCTAAAAGATTTTTTTTTATTTATTCTTAGTCGTCGAAATTCAGAAGTACTTTTTAATAATTAGAAAGGTTTGCTTCAAAATGGCCGGTGTTTATTTCAGTACAGAAAGTTTTTAGGTTTCCACCTGTGCTCGCGCTGCCGGAAAACACAAGACAACAACCAGCGGTTGCTTTTAACTTCTAAAACGTCTTTGAATTAAGTGTTTTAACTGTTTGCTTAGTAAATTATTGTCTATTTTATTTTCAGATCAGTATTGCGGCTTAGTCTGGTTATACAAAGAACCCTATTCAAACGAACGGCTTAGTTTATTGAGATAATATTTTTGAAATAAGAATCAGCGAGCAGCGCACGGACTTGAGATTTTGCAAAATCTTTTATTTTATTTTCCCGACGCGTTTCGGTTGTATACAGCAACCTTCTTCAGGAAAGTTACAATATTATATTTATAACAACTATACAACGCTTTATATTCAGCTCAGTACGTAGACAAAACCACGGGAATGACGAAAGTACTGAAATACGCTGTGTGTATGCTGTCAGTGTTAAAATCATTTATTTTTGGGGCTTACCGTTAGCGCTAACCTATGCCAGATATAAACTGTACAGTATGTTACAGTATGTGTGCTATTTTTGTCCGAGCCGTACCAAGTGTTTCGTGTAGTGCATGTACATGGAGCTCAAATTTACCAAGAAAGTAAGAACAACGTAACAACAGCTTTTTCAGTTGCAAATGAAATTTTTATTCGCATAGCAAATTATATTAAAACATGACTTAATACTAAAATAATACTTAATATAAATACTAAATTTACGCTGGTGTGCTGCACGAATATTTCACTATAAAATGTTGCATCTTTTTGTTTTAAGACTATTACACACCATTGTACTATAATTTAATATTGAAAAACTCCGTGCGCCTGCTACCATGCAGTCTGTTCATTTAATACGCAAGCGTTGTCTCAATGCCACTGACCAGGGTCGGCCAGGGGGGTAGTGGTTTACCAGTATGCCCGAAAAAATTTACCAAATTACCCAAAATTCTTTCCAATATATCCAAAATTAATCAAAGCATTGTATACTGTTTACCCGAAATTAGTTATCAGCAAAACAAGCGATACACCGAATACTCACATTTAAGCTGAAATTGTCGTATACCCAATTTAAATAGTCCCTGTATATCGTATACCCCAAAACCCCGGCAGACCCTGACTGACAAAGAGTGATCTCAATACGACTATGTGGCTGTGTTTACATGAAAAATCAAAATGGAAACTTAACGGTACGATAACTAGAGGATTGCGATGAGTTTTTAAGTTTGCTTTTACAACATTTCCTTTTGGACGGGGGAAGGATGGGGAAGATGGAAGGGAAGCAGAAACTTAAAACTTTTGGGTCGGCCAGGAAACAGTAAACGGATAAAAATTAGGGTTGTTAATGCCAATGCTACAAAATGGATGTGTTGTTTTTGTAGTCAGTGCTAATGCCAATTCAAAACCGGTGCGTCAACACACACCATCATTTAATTAGTGTACATATGATTGTAACATTTCTGTATTCTCCACGTTTATTTAAAGCGAATCTCGATGTCTGAAAAGTATTTTTGAATACGTTGCTTCTCGTAAAGAAGATGTTATGACTTGTTTTTTACTGCACACACAAAAAAGGCGTGCAAACTGCTTCCGGTATACTCTGTTGGTCGAACAATAGATGAACGGATTGATGCAGCTATTGAGCATGCTCAGAATGACTGTGACGTTGTGACCAGGTGACAGGATAGAAATGACCTTGAATTTGACGAGAATGTAGCTAATCTCGTTAGGCATCAAACAAAGAGCCATGACGATTGCCACAACTACCCCCATACGGGATAACTTGATTTCTAGCTCTGCCCGTTTTCGAAATCTCGTGTTCTGGTTTATATTCATTCGTCTCCTCACGGAGAAGCGCAGGTGGAAATAGGTTGCCATGGTGATGAGGAAAGGAACCAATGCGGACACAACACAATAGATAACCACCCATCCACGAGAAGCAGAGATGTTGGTGATGAGTTCCCTAAACACACATTTTCGAACTGACTTGACGACTTCCATTGGCGATTCAAACAGAACGATGGACACCCCGCAGAGACACCAGAGAAACAAACCAATCATGCAGCACATTACTCTACGGTTCGTGAAGAGGACTTTGTATCTTAAAAGAGTGTAAAAAATAATCTTGCATTACCACAAAAACTGAAGGAAACATTTGTGTAGCTCTAGCTCAATTTTTACAGAAGATACGTACACCAACATAGCCACATTTGCAAGAAAGGCTTTGGTACTAAGAAAGTTTCGGATTACTAGAAAAACTATTCCGTTCAATCGGACATAAGCTTGTTGTTAAAGTGTATGTACCCAAAAAGTAAAACTTTGTCTGTTTGAAAATTTTTTTGAAAAAGGAGAAAAATGTTGCTTATTTTATTGCAATAGCTCTTTTGGTTGCTAAGATATTAATGTTTTTCAAATATGCGTTAAAAGAAAGCAAACTAGCAGAGCTAAATCTTCTTATAAACTAAAGTTAATCATGGGAGCTAAGTCTAGTTTCTGTAGTGTTTTATAAGTGGATGAGAGTCACTGACTCTCCCTGAAGGGGACACAAATCCATTTCAGGTTAGCCCCCATCAGAAGCTGGCACTGATTTTACCGACCTCGTAAAGGTGGATAGCCGAGACCACCTATGGCGGAAAAACATAACACACTGAAATGTTCAACACTCGTCTGAGCCGGTATTTAAAGTCGGAGGCGTAACTTATCTGCAAAACCCCTACCTTTTACAAGAAAGTAAACACTGCAACATTATTTGCGTAAATTCTTAGGCGCATGCGCATACCGTAAATCTCCGAAACTAATCCCCTCCATGTATAAGCCCCTCCAAATATAAGCCCTTCAGACTTAAAACACAAAAGACCCTCCGTTAAACTTGGAAATTGCACTCCAATGCAACATTAAACAAAGCAAAAATGCTACAGGAACAAACTTTATTTATATTCAAAAGAATTACTTCGTATAGCTAATGTAGTTTACAATTTATTGATGTTTCCGACGTTCATGCTTCACTTATTGCTTGGATGTTTATAAGCCCATAGACAAAGTACTTGCAGGGAAGCTCTATTCCGCCGCCACTCTGCAACCAAACTCCTTCTGGTGCTCCTCGCTTTTCACCTGTTATCTTTGCGACGATAGAATGAACCGGTCCATCTTTCAGTAAAAACTTGGTGCAAATTACCGACATAAATTTCCTTCCAAATATAAGCCTAACCGATTTTGAAACGCAATCTTCCCTCCGTATATAAGCACCTCCGAAGTCCCTCCAAAAATAAGCTCCTCATAAAGTGTCTTTGATAAATATAAGCCCCGGGGTTTATTTTCGGAGTTTTACGGTATCTCACGTTAATTGTCGTAGAGCTTATCAAATTGCATAACGTAACCTAATTTCAGCCTCCTTTGACGAGCTTTTAACAAGTGTCTAGCAAAGGCACCGTCAAGGAGACTAGGACCGATTACTGTAGTCTTTAAATCCCTTTGTGGGCCCTTTTCGACTTGTGTCTCATCGCCATCGTATTTAGCATGTTGACAACTATTAGTGTGCCACGTTTCGTGCTTGTGTTATGAAACGAACGATTTCAACACTATCTGACCTCACTGATACTACGTCTTTTACCTTTTAAGTATATTTACACAGATAGCAAAAGCAATGGCAATGGCAATGGCAACGGCAACAGCAACAGCAACGGCAACAGCAACGGCAACAACAACAGCAACAGCAACAGCAATAACACAATAGCAATAGCAAGAGCAAGAGGAAGAGCAAGAGCAAGAGCAATAGCAATAGCAATAGCAAGAGCAAGAGCAATAGCAATAGCAATAACAATAATTTTATTTGCATTCCACAATGTGGCTATTCTCTGCTAACTACAGCCAATTCAGTATAATTACCTAAAAGTTGATTTGCGCATGAAGATAAACCGGAGCATCGGAGGAAGACCCTCGGAGTCAGATTAAGATCAAAAAATCTCACCCAAGGTCCGGGAGTGTTAGGTTCTAGAGGAGGGAGGTGTAGATGATGGCTACTAAGCCAACCTAATTCTCCTACAATTTCGTCCCCAGAGAAGATAAACATTTTCGGTAAAATGTCAATACCCAACATTATGCCCGACTCCTCCCCTGGCATAATATTGACCAATAGGTGTATTATATTACTGTTATGAAGGTGTAACACACCTGCTCGGCTTTGCAATAGCAAACCAGCGTTCGATTGCCATGCACGTCACCAATGAAACAGAAAATTCAGAAAACAACCACACAAAAAATCCGCGGTAAATAACGCGACAGAACAGCTGGCCTGCTACTCCAGGTGGAATGGGTACAGTCATCTCGCCCAGCACGTAGTGCGGAGACGCCATGAGGAATACACCTACATAGAACAAAGATTATCCTTCGTTACTGATATTGTTGGCTGTTAGAGTGCATGCACTTTTGTTTGTAAGAGGAGGCTGGGATGTGGCAGAGTCTGTTCATACAGCTATGCTGTTACTGCTGCTACTCTTTATCATCTACAACTACTACTACTACTATTACTATTACTATTACTATTACTACTACTATAACTACTACTACTATTACTACTACTACTATTACTACTACTACTATACTATGACTATGACTATGACTATGACTATGACTATGACTATGACTGTTACTATTACTGTTACCGTTACCGCTACCGCTACCGTTACCGTTACCGTTACCGTTACTGTTACTGTTACTGTTACTGTTACTACTACTATTACTACTGCTATTACTACTACTACTGCAAAGCTGTAAAATTATGTCTAACATTTACGAAAAGCTCTTTAATATCATGTTAAATTCCAGCATATTGTCGCTTTCTTGGTGCAAAGGTTTGATTTAAATTCAGGAAATACATCCGATCCTGGAAACTATAGAGGTATCTGTGTTTCAAGCTGTTTGGGCAAATTCTTTTGTCTGATTCTAAATCAAAGACTCACCAGCTTTGTGAATAAAAGGGAAATTTTACATCCCTCTCAAATAGGTTTCCTAATAGAAAATAGAACAAGTGACCGGCCACATTTTTACACTTCGGACATTGATTGACAAGTTTGTACATCGGCATAAGACTAAACTTTATGCTTGCTTTGTTGACTTTCGAAAGCCTTTGACTCTGTTTGGCACGAAGGTCTCTTTTATCGACTTAGAAGCTACGGGATATGCGGTAAAATGTTCAAAATTATAAACAATCTCTATTCGAAAAGCACTTGCGCGATAAAAATCGAGAATCATAGAACTCGCGAGGTGTCAGACAAGGATGCATTTTAAGTCCACTGTTATTTAATTTGTTCCTCAATGAACTTCCATTATCTATTGACTACAACAAAACCGACCCCATTCTTCTCCTAAATGAGGAGCACTTAAACACTTTACTTTATGCGGATGACCTAGTTTTCTTATCAAGAAGTAAAATTGGTTTACAAATAGTCTCAAGTCTCTCTGTTCTATGTGGCTACTAGAAGTCATCTTGAAGAAAACAAAAGTTATGATTTTACAAAAATGTAACAGGAAACCAAAACACCTTTAGTTTTACAATCAACACAATTTGGTTGACATTGTACAATCATATACCCATCTAGGCATCAAGATAACACCAAACGGTTGTTTTACAATGGCTCAAAAAAATCTTTGTGAAAAACCTCAACGTGCAATATTTAACCCTATCTTACACGGAAGGGGGCGGGGGGCACAAAGTGCCCGCGCGGATTTCAAATGAAGAGAACTTTGGTAATATTAAAATTAAAGTAATAGTAACCAAACCTTGTGACTTTTCCTAAAATTTATAGGGCTTTATAATTATAACAAAATTTTATGATAAGGACGGCCTCTGTTTCCATGGTAACGGATTTTCTGAGGTCAGTATTTCCAAAACTTCAACTTTTTTCATATTTTTACTGGAACTTTTTTGTTTTTAGTGATGTATTCATAACTTAAGTTTTCACAATAAACATTTAGACAGCCAGTGTTTGTAGAAGGGGATTACGTCATGATGATGTCATAAGTAATGACGTCATACATGTTACGTAATACATTTGAAAAACGATTAATCTGCTTTTTAACGTAAAATGAATCAGTTGCAGATTACTGCGGAAACCGTAAATTTTATAGTTTATAGCTTTTTTTTAATCTGTATCATTTCTTTTATGAATTTGCAGTACCGTGAATTTCATCCCTCTCCCCCCTCTTCTCCCCACCAGTTTCTAACCAGTTTTATATACTCATTGTCAAGTAAAATTATACAAAATAATATGCATATGTACCGTTACCTTGTGTTATCATCTCCATAACAAAAAAAAATTGGAAAAAATGCTCAATTTTTGACATTTATGACGTCACAGTTACGTCATTATGACGTTTATCTTTAATTAAAACCCATCAAATTAATTGTCTTGCAAC
>JAOBYJ020124674.1:0-10175 GCA_025403565.2 Palythoa heliodiscus | reverse complement strand
GCACACGAGGCGACAGCCGAGTGTGTCACTGATGTTCTTACCACAGTTTGACGTCCTCTGTGATCTATTACTGAACAACCGCACAAAAACATGGAATCTATTTGTTTTATATAATAAAAAATTGAAAACTTTGTAATGGTGACGTCAATCGTGCGTCTGTCATCTAATAGATCATAGGCGAGAACCAATCAAAATGGGAGAATGACTTGGGTTATTATATAAAACATAATGGAAGCCCGGAGCAGGAACCAGTTTTACAACGATCAAAGCTCCACCGAGTCCAGGCAGCATAGTATCATCGCGGGAACCGAAGGGCGTCTACAGAATACATTCAAGAGTGATTGAGACTATAACGACACAGGGGGTTCCCCCTAAGCTCACCGTTGCAAACTCACGACAGTGCGTTGTCGAAGGAGCTCGCGTAGTATAAAAATATATTTATTCTATCAAAATAAACACAATTAGTGATTCCACGTCTTTAACCTTGGAGAATATTGAACCAGTGCGCACTCCACATGCATTGTTGGAAAAACATATTTTTCTAAAAATATTCAAAGGCGAATACGAACACTGCTGCTTAGCTAGCCGTACTGTGCAATCTCTAGTTTCCCAAATTAACTTCATGTTTTCGTGCCATATCAGCTCTGTACTCGACCCAGTGCCCAGACGCACTCTGTACTTGACCTAGTGCCCCAGAAGCCCCAAAATTGGTAGTCAGTAGTCGCTGTGTTTTAAAGTAGCGTAAGCACACAAGAATCCTATAGGAAAGAGGACACGCGGGGTAGCTGAAGTCCCAAAAGAGAAATCACTTGAAATAACGCCTCCTTGTGCGCCAAATACAACTTGAAAAAAATTTCTCAACGAAATGAAAAAGCAATTGCATAGAAACTCAACATTTTTGTTATGCCATAAATGAAAGAGTAATTGGAATCCGGTACTCGAGGAAAATTTATTTCCAAAGACACGGAATCACTCAAGAGGGTAGCTGGTTTTGCCTCATTCTTCGCTCTTTATAGATATTTACGCGTTTAAATGAAAAACAGTTGTGGCAGTGTATTTTAGAATTGCGTCACTAGTTTTTCTTTAAGGGTCGTTTATATTTAGCTGCCGGCCCATGCAGCCAACCCATTTAGGATTTGAAAATAAGGTAGGAGTGATGAAGTTGCAGATTTGAGGTGCCGAAAGTGAATATAGAAGCTGTCACGAGTTTATGATAGGAACTGCGGTCATGCACCAATTTGAAAATTTTGTTATCTTTGTTATTATTATTAACGATTTCATTGTTTTTCACAGACGATTGTTTATTCAGGGCTGTTGACTTCAATGGATGTCTCTAGATTTGCTTACTCAACCGATTTGTTTATCACGTTCTACATCTTTACCTATTAGTGCGTTGGATTCTGTGATAAATCACGGTAGATTTTTCATCCTCACTAAAAACGTTTACTGAAAGAAGTCACACTTTTCTCGATAAGAACAGTATTACGATCCCGGTCTTGTTTTCGTCGTCTGATGTCGTTAAACTGCATGCCAAAAATAAAATTGCGTCTACCAAAAATATATATAAAAGCCTAAAAATATTTGATATAAAAGTTCAAGACCCCAAACGTTTTGGACTTTAAGTTATCGTCAATGGTTGGTGACTTAATCTCTGATGATGAATTATAGTTGAAAACGTTTGAGAGTCTAGACTTTTACTGATAGAAAAAATAAATATTCCAAAATTGCGTCTGTAAACGTATCTTTAAGTCTCCTATCACTGTTATAAATACCTAGGAATTCAGCCCTTGGCTACCGTTGAATTGGGATTAAAGACCAATATGTATACTTACATAATTAAATCTGCATGAGGTTGCTTTCACTTTTTCCGAAACAAAGCTCTGAGCGATTTCTTTTAAAAAACATAATATTCAACTCATTTAGACATACTGAATGCTGAATTAACTCAAACTCCGACGGAGTTTGATCGGGCTCTACAGTAACTCTAAAATGCGATACGTTGCCACTTGTTGCCGTTTTTAGGACTCCTGGAGCGTGAGAAGCAAAATGCAGAATGACAGTAAACTTATCTATTTTTAGTATAAAACTTAACCAATCGAAATTATCAAAAATGCAAAAGGCGTAACGCTTCTATTGTTCTACACACCGAGAATTCTTAATATTCGAGTCTTGGTGTTAACTTCTAGCTGAAACTAACAAACTCCACGGAAAATAATTGATCTTGCTTTTTTTTGGCAAAAATGCTCCAGAATTTTTCACTATGAAGTAAATTATCTATATACCTACTCTCAGGTGCGCTCATAAAATTAAAAGAAAATACATTTTTCACGAAATCAAGGCTGCTGCTCCTAGAAGTGTAGTGTATCACATAAAGGAGATCCTAACTTATGTTAGCGGAAATTCAAGAGTTGTATCTTAGTTATTAGTGCGAAATGAACACTGTTTATTCTGTCCTTTGTATATGATGTCTTTCGATCCGTCCATTCAGCAAGGTAAAGGAGTTATGCAAAAGCACAATGCGTGAAAACAGCCTCTGATATTTATAGTTATATAACACTGTATAATTCTAAAAACGTATGCTTCTTTCAAACATACGTTGAACACATCTGGACTAAGAGAGTCCTTCTTTTTCGCAATTTTTTCATTTGACAGTAACGAAGATTACAATCGAGTTATTTTATCGTAAACTTCATTCTATTGCCTGTTTAGTATTCACGCACCTTCCATCCTTGATCGGATTCGCAAGTGTCTCGATCCTTGAAATAAGACACATTTTGCACGATCCAGTTGTAAATCTGAGACACTGTCATCTTACGTTCTTGGGTAGACATGATGGCAGCAGTGATAAGGTCGGTATATGAAGGCCCCTTCCATGGATTTCTGCGACCAGTGTATTTAGCGGATTTGCATGGCAACTGATCCAAATGTAAAAGAACTTCCGGGATTTGTTTTACGCATTTATTTCCCTCTTTAGTTTCATGGGAACACTGTGACCTTTTTTTTTGCTGAACTGATTTAGTAACTGCGTCGGGACATATTGGACTCTCAACTTTACATAAGGTTTGATGTATTTCGGAGGTACCCTGTATAGTGCGCTCTCCATGGGCCAGACGATTTATTGTATCTTTAGTTGATGACCCTTGATTTTTTTCTCTTGTTTTTGCCGTGGCGCATTGGCTGTTGACAGGAATACTTGATTGTGGCACCTGCACAGGGATCCCGGCCAAGATACGATGAGGTGCAGCCGTTTCATGTAACTGTTGCATTATCATAGTGTTCCTAACTCTGATTTCTTCTCTCTCACTGACTGCAGTTCCCGATTGAGGGTCAGGAAAATATATCTTAGTTCGATTTGGTTTTGAGGTATTTTCTAGCAACAACGCTGGAACAATGAGGTCTTCTGATTTACCGCCACAACATGCGGATTCCATCGTTGATAAATTAGGTGAGAAATAAGATAAATTCATGAAAAGCTATTCCACAGCACTATTACGAAGAGACGGTCGACCTACTGTTTTAAAACTCAACAATCAACCAAGCAAAAGACAATAGATTACATCAAATATCGACCGCCTTTTAGATTTGTAGCGACACGCACGTGCGATATCCTACTAAAATGATTTCCTTGTCAGGTAAAATGCAGTTAAAAGAGAATTTGTGTTGTAACTATATACCAAACAAGAAAAGTCGTTAAAATTAAGAAGAAAAAGTATCTTAAAATTAATCTCAAAATTTTAGTGTTAACTATAAATACGGAACAAAAACAAATTTCCGCTTTTGTAAACAGACAGCTGTAACGAGTGCATCCTGAATAATTGTTCGCCTTGACTGATGAAAATCATTTGTGCAGGTGGCTCTATTTATCTCCCTTTTATATTGCTACGTAAAGCTAGGCCTGCGTTATTCGCTGCATCTTGTCGGCGATCGAATTATTCCTTAATAATGATGCAGTAGACAGCTGCGTCTGGCATTTGAAAAACACCAAATTGGCATCCCAGTACATTGAATCAATAATTTTTCATGTATACATGTATTCCGCTAAATGAACCAGAACTATATGTTTTGGTTTCTGTTGATCATGTTTCGATAAAGAATTTCTCGAAACAATATAGTGCAACATAAGCTAAGTAAGCAGATTCATTCATGACAAACCAAAATTAAACATTTTTGTAGCTAGTTATAGGCCTAATTTCAGTTAGGAATCGAAGTCACCCAAAAATGCATAAAGTTGCCTTACGTGGTACAAAGTTTCTCTAACTGTTGCGCAATGACCCGGAAGCTATTAATTGGTCATTACCAAAACGATCAGGAGACTGGGAACGAATAATTAAAATCGACTGAATTGAAAAATGAGGCCTGCCATCTGAAAGAGCAGCCAAACAGTAGTAAGTTAACCAAATCTGAGAGTCAAAAGACTGGTACACTTTTAAAAATCGCTAAAATAAGAGAGTAAGATGAACGTCCCTCCAATCCATACAAAACTCCAGTACTCTCTTATTTTAGCGATTTTTAAAAAGTGTACCAAGGCTTTGCATTTAAACCAATGACTTTTGGATTTGATAAACTTGCTAATGTTTGGCTGCTCTTTCAGATGGCACGCCTCATTTAAATTATTCGTTCCCAGTCCCCTGCTCGATTTGATGATTAGTAATTTTGTCCTGTTTCTCCTTAAAGGCCGTGTTACACGAGTCAACTTGCAACGACGATTTTCCGCGCAACAGCGTATCGTGGAAAATCGATCCCCGTGTAACATGTCACCGGGGACGATTTTCTGCGGAACACTGGGCTCGCGCAACATGTTACAAGTTTTTGAATTGGTTTCAAAAACTCGCAACACAACACGCAACATTGTTGCGCGGAAAATCGTCGTTGCAAGTTGACTCGTGTAACACGGCCTTAAGTCGCGCAGAATCACCTCAGTCGTACAAAAACACCATAAGTTACACAAAATCACCTTAATTTGCAAAAAATCACCGTAAGTCGCACAAAATTACTTCAAGTCACACAAAATAATCTTAAGTTGCACAAAATCATTTCAAGTCACACAAAATCATCTTAAGTCGCACAAAATCGTTCTAATTTTTTTGGTAGGATTGATGTTAGTAAAATAATCGACAAATATTTTCAGTTTATTTACTCTAAATCATGAAAATATCGTCGATATAGCTAAGCCAAAAGTGTGGTAAAAATATTTTACTGAAACAAATTTTAGCTTGAAGCCTGTGTCGTTTATATCGGCTTTGCTTTTTCATTCTCTACTTAGTTCCAATCGATTAGATCATTTATTGTCACGGTTTCCGACGCCATTTTGCCGGGTCGGCAAAATAGCTGAAATTGAGAGCATTTGTATGGAAATCCAATATCAACAATTAAGAGTAATCTTTGTTGCGGTAAATTACAGAGAAATGTATGGAAAAGTCAAAACACGATTGGACGCTTTCTAGTGCGGTTACATGCCTCAAATTTTAGTATTAAATTCCTCTGTGTAAAGCCAAAGTTTCTAATTCATAACTTTTTTAAAACTAGAGTTTTTATAAAGTTATTTGATATTGCCATTAGAGTTCCATACAAATGCTCTTAATTTCAGCCATTTTGCCTGCCCGCCATTTAATGGCGTCGGAAACCGCAACAAGGTCCCACAGCGCCAGCGGATCCAGAAATTTGCCGAGGGAAGTACGATTCAGTGAACGCGGACCTACAACACTTAAGGGAGTACTGTTCTAGCTGTCATGCCACTGGTAAAATGAATAAAATTAATTTTCCCCTTAAAAACTTGAATACATTTTCACTCGTATTTGTAAGTCGTATCACGAAAGTCTTATTTAACTGCTGTTTAGTTATCGTATTTTCGTATTAACTCGTATCATTAACAATGTGTTTTGAAAAAAAAAAAAATTCATCCAGACACAGAGAAGTTAGACCGAACTAAGTGAAATACCCCTAAATCCGCCACAGAGGTACAGCAGTATTTTTGTCCTTCGTTCTTGCAACCTTTTCCAAACTTCTCAGTTCTCTCTCTTGAATCATGTATTTGGCTATTTTTAAAAATAGATATCATTCTTTTTTTTTTATCCCCAAACAATTCTGTTAAGCTCAAAATCTTTTTGGTTACGTGTACCTTCAAGTTCGATCAGAAAGGTCTATGCAACGGGAAGTAAATAAATTAATAAAATTGAAAAAAGACTATCTGCAGGTAGAACGACGTAGAACGATTTTAAAAATTATGAACAGCGGTGAGCCGCAAACAAGAAGGCGCACTAACCTACTGCGCAAAGATGGCGGAGGAAGCGTGATAGAAATTTCGCAGTATTTGGGATGCATGAAATTTCAGAATGAGTGAAAGTGAGCCCGTTGCGGTAGAGGTTGTGGAATCGACTGCAACGAGTGAAGGGAAAGAGCCAGAAATTGTGGTGGATGTGAGACTAAATAAGAACGACGACGCAAGTAATTTAGAATGTTCCAAAAATGACAAGAAACAACGGAGTATTGAACCAGGTGACGAAGAAGGTTAGCAGTAGACTAGTGCTCCAAACAGAGTGAAAACAATCTAAAAATCATTTGCATTAAAGCTTTTTGCGGTTGCGTTATAAAACACGTTGCTTGTTTGGGAAGGGCTAATATCCATGCATGTCTTTTGACAGTACGGATTCGATCTCCTCCATCGGCATCGCTTCTAGAAATTTTGTTGCTCGTGGTATATCGGGATAAAATGGATGGAAACTTATGAACTCTTACATTGTAGAGAAATAGAATAAGGTCCCATTTCAGATACACTTAGGATATCAGTCATAATTACACAAGCAAATAGATAAGAGTTTTCTGCCATCTCTGTAAATTTAGATATCTTCAATGTGATTTTTTTACTCAGTACTTTGAAGATAAAGGTTTCACATTATAATCATACCAAAAATCCTTAAAAAAAAGTAAGGACCCAGTTAAAAGCCTTTATACCTTTTTGTTATATGTTTTCAGATGGTCATTTCTCATTTCACTTTATTGTCCAATCAGAGAGGAGTTTTAAAGTGACACAGTTGAACCCCGTTAATTCCAAGTCCCAAGGAAAAGAGAAAATAGTTCAAAACAGCGGGGGTTCGAAATAACGGGGTCAGCCTTAAATACACTATTGTCGTATACTAAACCAAGGGAAATGAATGTTAGTTCAAAATAATGGGGTCAGCCTCAAATACACTATGGTGGTATGCAAAACCAAGGGAAATGAATATTAGTTCAAAATAACTGGGTCTGCCTCAAATACACTATGGTGGTATGCAAAACCAAGGGAAATGAATATTAGTTCAAAACAACGAGGACTTTGAAATAACCAAGTCCAAAATAACGGGATTCAACTGTAGCAAGAATTATACTATTAATTTTGGTTGGAATAATACCAAATATTAACAATATTTAATTATTAAAATAAAATAAAATAAATTAATATTTATTATCATTGTTGATTATATGATGAAACGATCATTATTAACAATAAATCAACAATAATTTATTTATTAATTAATGAGCAGGGCTTTTGACAGGATGCGGAAAAAGATTGAATTGTGTGTGATTTTGTTTTGATCATTTTCTTAGTGCTGGACTGCCATCATGAAATGTGACATGTAAGGGTTGCATTTTGCTGTAAAAAGACCCACATCAACAGATATCTCCATGCAAGCTCCTATCACCATCCATCTTGAGCAAAATATTTCACTAACTAATACTCTCTTTTGCTGTCATTGCTAATAAAACAATCTCTGGGTTTTATTTTTAGCACTGAATAGTCTCTCAGGGATTTTTAAACAAAGCAGTTCAGTTATCAACTATAAAAAACAAGCTCATTGTATAAATAATTAACTTTCAATACTGAAACTGTTTGATCAGATTACCATTCTGCAGAAGATGAACCCAGTGATCAAGTAGAAGACGTTAAACCAAGTAGTAAAGCTGAAGATGGGGCTAGTTCCCAGGCCAGCTCAAGTGACGAAGATGATGAGGAGACAGGAAGTGTTTCAGACTCAGAGGGCAATGAGCAAACCAGCGAAGGATCTGAAAATGAAGATGATGAAGATAATGAAAATGATGAAGTATCTGATGATTCCAAGAGTTACTCATCTGGAACATTATCAGAATCAGAACCAGAATCTGTACCTGGCTCAGAGGTTTGTGTTGATAAGTGCAAGTGTTTGGTTTGATTGTAATCATTTACATGCCCCTCACTTGTTTTGAAGCACAAGGGATGAGATCTGCAGTAAGTTGGGAGTTGATATGTTATAGTTTTCCTTTTAATCTTCTGAATTTTTTAGATATGACTGAAGTACTATTTACTGTACATAACCTGTATCAATAACATTGCATAGACAATGGAGCAGGAGAAGGAACATTTTTGGGGTACTACTGTTCCCCATATATTTGTGCTTTTCAAATTAATGTACCTTATTTTATGAAATGTTTGTATCACTTTAATTTTGCAATTGGAAAATAACCAAGTTAGAGTGACCAAAAACACTAGGTATCACAATCATACTTTGATATGAAAATTAAGTGACACCAGTATGTCAATGATTGACAGATAATGCTAATTAATGCTTTTGCTATTTATTGGTAAGGTTTTGGTTCTCCTCAAGACTTTTGCTTTCTGTTTGCACTACAGAGAGATTTTCTGCAAGCATGCTCTAGACATTTATGAGAAGTAGTTATTGTTACTATTGTTACTTCTAATTGTCCCAACATTCCCCCTTTTGGCAGAAAGCTGTAAATAAACTTGTCATTCTTGATTAAATGTCATGTTAGATAGCAACCCCGTAAGATTAAGAAACATTTAATATAATATAGAAAATCAGAAAAAATATTGATGTTTCAATCAAAAATGTAAAAATAAAGAGTCTTCATCCATGAATTTTGTTTAAAGCTATAAAAATTATTAATTGTCCTATATGTTATGGGACTGTTTAAAGAGAAATCTATTTAAGATACTGTGGACACTGCTAAGATTGCAAAGAGCTTTTGAACCATGCAAAGGACATTTCAAGGACAGAGTCCAGGTTGCATTTGTCTTTGTGTGTGGCATACCTTCCCCTCCTACATTTCAAAATGTTCCACCTACTTTGCGAGGTAGACTCATCTGTTCTACTTTCTCACAGGAGGAAGTTCAGCCCAGTCAGGAGGAGGAAGTGATAGAGAGAGGGAGTGGGGATGGACAGGTGTGTAATGAGACAAAAGTTTTCTAGCCTGCGTCGCAGCCAGTGTAAACGTCCGGTTTTCACAGTCTGCGCAATGGATACCAAACTCTTATTCTGTTTTGCACAGATGTGGTTAATCTTCTCAGATTGGTCAGTTTCTTATGCGCTTTGTAATTGGCTGAAAACTTGACATGCAATGAAGTAAACAAAGTGCTGCCATTCACAGTTCAGTGTTCTGTTGACCTTTTGCTAAAAATATCTGGTTCTCTGCATTTTGCATTTGAAAAGATTGATGTATGATTCGTCAACTTGTTGTAATTTATGCTTGCATTACATTGAAAAGCCTAAAGATAGATATTTGGTCAAAAAGGGATGGAAACACATCGACATGACTGGCGAAACTCAAGAACAAGCTTTTGGGATCCATTACGCAGACAGTACATACTGTAATATAAAACTTACACATCTGCCATCTGCACCGCAGGATGAAGTTTCCTTTTGTTCATGCTTTATCTCCAGTACTCTTAACTCCCGAATAAACGTACATGTACGTTTATTTTTTTTGAGCAAATTTTCCACCCTATACGGGCCTTATTCGGGTCTGTACGATTATTAGTTTTCGGCTGTTTCCATCCTATACGAACCTTATTTGGGCCTGTACGACTATTAAAATGTAGCGATTTTGTCAGCAGCTCTTCTGAAGAATAAAGTATAGTAAAAAATCTGTTGTCTGGTTAAATATCAAAGCTGAAAGTAGGTTTTGTGCCATCGAGAATGCTCCGGTTCGAACTTTTTCCATTCGTTCCCAGTGCCAAAACTCACGACTGAAAGGGATCGAAACTTGATGCTTGATGGTCAGCGGATTTTCTCATCATCGTGCACGTGTGTTTATGTCAAGGACGGGGATGTTGTAATGGCTGACCCGTTTTTGTCAAAACGAAACGATAAATATGATTTACAACAGAAGCAAAAACTTGGAAAATTGTGTTTAAAGTATAAGTT
>JAOBYJ020124571.1:0-10178 GCA_025403565.2 Palythoa heliodiscus | reverse complement strand
GGTCGTCCAATTTTGTTAATCACTCGTATGATTACAGACCGAATTGGACTCCACTCAGTCCTATTACCATTACTAATAGCCATGATTGCCATTAAAAGCAAATATTCTTATACGATGAGTGACGGGAAGCAACCGGCTCATTCTCGGTGTGTACGTCGTGGATAAAAAACAGTTTTATTTACGACCATTAAGCTGAGCCTCGAAAGTTCGGTCGGTTCTTATATTGGTCATTTTGAGTAATTTTTTGACTCCGTTATTCTTAATTATAAAATTTCTTCTATAAAACTATGCATGTAAATGAGGTTTTACCAGAACTGATCTATTCAACAGTAAACGCCGGCGAGTACAATGGAATAGTCAAACATTAGCCTTCTAAAGGTTTAACTAACTCAGTAGTGGATTCTAGAGAATCCTATCTTATAAATTGCTAGCTAGAACACTTAAAAGCAATAAATCTCGCGGTGTATTGAGTTCAACGCAGTATAAAAAATTCCTTGCCTTTGCACGTGGGTGAAAATATAACCTTACGTATCAGCAGAGAATTGAGAAATTTGGTAACAGACTGCAAATTAAAGTATGATATCGGTACAAACAGAAACAAGAAAAACTTACCTAGCTTTTTCTCCCTTTCGCAAACCGTGTATTCACTGAAAGTTTGTGTAGTTAAATGGCTTTTTATTTTAGGTACGTCGAGTGACTCTTTGAGTTTTGCATACCACTGTGCGTCGTGAAAGCCTCAGCGAAGTGAACACCTTCATAGTTCTTTTGTAATTAGTGCCAAAATATTTCTGACCAATCAGATGACGATAAAATGTAACACCTCCAAATATAGTTGGAAATTTGAATACCGTTTTTATGCGCGGCCATTGAAACCCCAACGCGGTCCTCCAGGGTAAGGACTTTGACGCTAGCATTTGATATTTGATGGAGGGACGGGAGGGTGGAAGGAAAGGAAGAGGGATGGGGAGGAGGGGATTAAAGGCTAATGTTTTCTGCTTGATTATTTTTTCTATTTTTAGAGTGCAAGTGAGCTTGCTCGCTCGTTTTTTTTTTCTCTTGCACGATACTATTTTTGGTTGGTCGGAGACTTGCTCCATTTACACAAATTGTATATCCACCTCAATTTGCTTTTTTTAGCTTGAGAGGATGACAAACTAATCATTTTTTGATGGGACCTATAAACAGAGTAGAAACGACTACAATTCTATTCTTATAAAAGTGCGAAATCATTGAAAAATGTTGCCGATACCGTGATCGATGGTCAATTATGATTTCCTGTGCAAGTGGGAAATAATCAATGATAAAACTAATCTTATCGATTAATATTGATTCATTTTAGTTTCAAACGTACTCTCACTCTTAACAGAAGATTCATTCTGCAGCAAATTAACATTTACATTAACGTTCCCCCAATAATTTTTTTTGTTATCAGTGAGGCAATCCCTGCCGAAATTTAAATAAACCTAGATCTTGTGAATCGCTCGACATCCTGTGCAGTTGTTTTAGTTCATGTAAGCATTATCCTTCTCTTCGTCAAACTGTTTTTGCTCTGTACCGGTGACATCCATATGAATTTTGAAGGCCGTCTCCGTGATTTTTTTTCATTTTTGGAACTAAAGAAACAGCTTTAATTGTTTACTCGCTTTTAGTCAAAAACTACAAACGTACAACAGGAATTACCATTGAAAACCGCACGAAAATATTGAAAGCCGATTGATTAAAAAATTGGGGAGAGCAGGGAAATCATTTTTTCATCTTGCTACCACTCGTGATACATCTGCCTTTCATGCAATAAAGCTAGATATGTTTGAGTTTCAACTAATTTCAAAACTGTCTTTCTCAGTGCTTGTATGGAAAACCTAAGCGTTCATGGGTTTATAAGAAACTAGTGCATTTGTAGCAACGGGCTGAGAAGTGTAAAATTCAAACTGAAATTTCCAGGTGAGCATGTCTCAGGACCCCTTTAGAATAAGTTCAAGTCTGCGGCGGTCGCACAAAGGCGACTTAAGCATTTAGCGCTCGCTCGGCCAAAATTCTCACTCTGAAAAAGTCTCATCCAGAGAGATCTGGTGACCCCACTAGCAATAGTTATTTTATATTCCAGACAATATTACCTAATTGCTGCTCCAAAGGTATATTCTCAATGTTGCAGTAAGGTTATAACCCTCTGCTATGACTGAGTTCTCCTAAACTTTTGGTGACGCAAATTTGGCTGGTGCAGCATTAAATTCGTTTGGCAGAATATTTAGTCTCGTATTTCTTTCACTAATAGTTTCATGATAATCGTGTTAGGCGAAATAATCTGTTGTTGGGGACTGCTTTTGAGAAAGAAAAAAAAACTTGTCCGTGAGCCTTGTCAGAAATAAACGTAATAAATATTTGCATCAAATCTAAACTCGGAAAAAATCCGAGTTCCAGATGGGATTTGAACGCATGACCCTCCGTATCACCGGTCGGATGCTCTAACCACTGAGCTACTGGAAACTTTAGAGTAATTTAAGGTGAAATTTAAATGTGGATCTTTGGCTCGGGCCGCATCACGCGGTCACATAACCAAATCATAACAAACGCATATGACTGACAACTTCATCACGCAGTCGTCTGGAACTCGGATTTTTTTCCGAGTGTAGATTTGATGCAAATACATATTACGTTTAAAATTGTCTGTGCCAGCGAAATATGAGTAGTGGTGATGATGGGATGGTTTATTAGGCACTCCTTCCCCCACCCCATCCCCCCAACCCTTCTTTAGTTTATAAATGCACCATTGCCACTTCAAAAGCTATAAGAAGTTGATGTTTCTGGATAAATTAAGTTAATTGTATTTTCTCTTGAGGCCATAGGCTTTTAAGTTTTGCCAAATACTGATGATTTTCTTTTCAAGATTGTTAGCTCTGATTAACAAGGCACTCGCTGTAAAGCCCAGATGGATTGTGGCGTGGTTGAAGACAAAAGAGTTTAATATGTTCCATCTTGATATTCAATGCTGACTTCCCATTCGATCAACAGCTCCTGCCAGAGCGACTGGACGGGACAGGCCGGCAGGCAACGTGCTCAAAACTACCAACTGACTTTTAAACTAGAGGCATGATCAAAATATTTATTTGATATTGTTTTTATAAACATGAAATTCAAACTTAAACTGTTTATATTTATAATTATTTGTAATGAAGATCTAGGGGGGTAGGGTTAATGCCCAGCCAAAATATTTAGGAACGCTGAAAAAACATTTCCTGCATTTTGAAGCAAAATTGAATGATATTCTTTGATCCAGTTACCCCTTCCACTCAGACTCAAAATGGCAAGCTGGGGACAAGTCAGCAGTAGGAGCAATAAAAAGTATGATTTCAAGCAGAGGAATGAGTTGTAACCATGTTACAGTCTGAATGCAGTTAACAGTGTTAAGACCCACTGGCAAATTTTAATCTTATTTAGGTGTTACAAAACACGCCAAGAATAATTTCAAACCACTGAAGACAGAAAAACAGCAAACCAATGTCAAAGCAGATTTTTATGCTAACCTGGTGGGTTAGTGGGTTCCAATGTACAAATGCTGGTGTAACCTGCCATATGGGGGTCACTTGAGACCCATGACTTTAGCACATTACATCAGCTGAACTTACACTCAAAAATGTACACTGATTATGAATATTCATTTGCTCTTATAACCAATGATCCATTACTACTTAGACACAGCTGACATAGGTAAGTTCATAGATCAGATTTGCAGGAAACACCCATAGCATTTGTTGCCCAAACTAATCAGTTATACACAGATTGAGACCACTGCATATTGTTAAGTGTGAGGTGAGCCTTAATAGTCTGTGAAAGTATGCCCAAGTTCAAAAGCAAACCGTGTGACCCCTAGCTTACAAAGCAAGTGCGAAAGGGAAGGAAGGAGGGGCAAATAGAAAGAATGGAAGATGGGGACTGAGCCAGTTGGACTGCTGACCACCCTTCTCTCCTTTCCAGTCCCCCTCTTCCATTCTTTTTGTTTTTCGCCTCTCCAGGGTTTCCCTCCTCCCTCCCTTCCCTTGTTGCTATGCAGGCTACATGAAAGCAGATAGCAAGGAAATCACTGATTGCTGCCTGTACCACACTGACCACTGTTTCCAGTTCTCTTCTCTACTTTCAGAAGATCTTTAGAAGTCTTGAGGCTCAAAGGAGCCAGCGGTTGTCTGCTGTTCCTGCAGTGTTAAGCAGATGGGAGTTATCGAATTCTTGGGCACAGGACACTAATCCATCACAGGTTAGCTATCCCTCAAGCAGAAGCTTGTACTCATTTTACTGACCTCACAAAGATTGAAAGCTCAGTCAACTTTGGCAGAAAGACCATTGGCAAAGTCTTCCAAAAGATGTGCTTTAAACAGACCCACATTTGATATGTATTTTACAATAATCATATACAGCCTTGGCTTAAACAGAACCATGTTTGTTTATCACAACTTTTGTAGACATAAATTTTGGCCAATTAGCACAGTCATATAGTGCATGCAGTATGTGGAATATCTGGGGCGTTTAGTCTCTATATTGGTATGATAGGGACGCTCATCGTATTTTTAGGGGTCGAAACAGCAATTTGGTATTTTAAGGGGTTTTCATCGAAAAATTTCATTAAAATGGTGTTTTTTAGGGGTGCAAATACAAAACGATGCAGTCTTATTTTTTGGGTTTCCTCCTGCTTTTATTAAAATCATCCAAAACAAAACTAAACAAACAAACGAAATGTCAAATGATAACTATGAAGTTGTAAAGCTTTACTTTTTAGGGATCTTTTATGCTATGAGGTATTTTTTAGGGTCAAAAACTTTTACACTTTGGTATTTTAAAGGTATTTATTCACATTTTTCGATGAACATCCCTATCCATTTTACCTTGAAGTACCCCCCAGGGTGGAATATACACTCGCTACAACATGGTTCATTATCATGTCTTGTTAACACAGCTATGTTTACTTGTTTTGCCAAAACTGCCATATATTTCTCATAAAAAATGTCAATACAGCCAAACATTTATTAACATTTTTTACAAGAACTTGACTATATATGGTAGTTTGCCAAAAAGTGTCCATAATCATATAATTTATACTGCCACCTCGTTAATACAACCACATTTCTGACAAAACCGCCATATATTTTCTTACAAAAAGGCAGTTAATACAGCCAAATATTTATAAACGGATTTTACTTTCGTGTCAAAAACTACAACTTTTCAACACAAATAGTAACCGATTTTGTAATGACCTTTCGAAGAACATTCCATGGTTGAGTCTAGACAGTTATACTATCTGAACAATAAAATGCTGTTAATTGTTTTCTTTCTCAAAATCAAATTTTATCTCGTCTAGCTGTTTACCGTAATCATTACACGAACTTGTGTTCTGTTTATATAGCAGACTCGCTCAACTGCTGCTTTTTAAGTCCCCTTGGACAGATTACAGGTTTTCTTTATAGGAACAATAATGTTGATATTGCCTCGTTGATCGTGGTGCATCGAACCAGAAATATGTCACTCCACTGCAATATTGATTTAGTTTTAAAAACCATTTATTATCGCATGATCTATACAAATACAAAAGGCCGACAAACCATGGCCAAGCAAAACTTGTACTCAGTGGCGACATGGTTGGTAAAACATCGAATCTATCTTTTCAATCTTTGTATCTGTGTTAGAAAAATATCTATATCATATAGAATTACCAAACGAGCAATTATCTCTGAAAATATGAGATTTTCTGTTCGCAGCACATTTTGAATTACGTTGGGTTAAAAATATTCCCAGCATTTAATTTTAATCTCGAGTCTAAAATATTCATTCATAACTTGTTTATACTTGCTAAAACCCGGAATCCCCGCTGTCTGTTGTATCCATTTCATGATCATTGAAATATTCCTCACTCTCTTTGGTAATATTCTGTATCTTTGATCGCAATCCGATAAGTTGTTTGGCCAAGACTCTGTCTTGCGTTTGCATTGCTTTGAGTTCCTTTCTTAACCAGTCCAAAGCGTTCTCAAAATCAGCTTGTCTCTCGGCGTCACTCACGCCACTTCCACGGCTCCGAATGACTGGAATATTGTGGAGCTTGTTGGCGTTGTCTCTGTTTTTACTCTCGACAAATGTCACTCCCCCAACTTTTACTGATTCACTCACGTTTTCTTCTGAACAACTAGCAAATCGAACACGGTGCTCGTGCGGTTCTATCTCTGTCATCGTTTAATGACACGTAAATATGAGACAAACTCACTTGATCGTCAGCTAGATGACTTTTGATCAAATAAATTTCCCTTCTGAGTATCCGCTACTTTCAGTTTTTTTATCCACGCTGTTCACTGAGCACTGCTGATACAAATTGTTTCGGATTTGCGTGCTGTTGGATGACGCCACTTTATTTTAGAATCAGCCAATCACACACGATGGTGGTATTAGCGCCGGGAAGATGTGGGGGCAGGGGAGGGGAGCGATTTGATTTCAAAACAACCAAAAATCAACTGCCTGGAATTTTATAAGGCTAAAACCGGTACAATACTAATAATTATTTGTTAGCATATAACTAATATTAGTTATATGCTTCTGATAATAATAATATGACTTTATTTAGGTGATATATTATTTAGCTTGCCAAAGGCCTACTAATTGGGGACACCGTCTTTACTACTCTAAGGTGGACGGAGACATATCACATGACAGACACACACAAATAAACACGTCTCCGAGGGCCTACGGTTTAACTTCCTTATCCGAGAAGACGCGAAAGTCTAACGTATCTCAATTTTTAAAATTTTTAATAATTCTGTTTAGCTTCGTGCCGCTCCCCGCGTGTCAAAATTTCACGTTTTTCAAGCTAACTTGACCCTGGATTAAGCTAAATTTCAAGGAACAATTTCTAGAACTACAAAGTGCTTATGAAATACTGTTCATAGTTTGCTGAAAGGAAGTTTTATCCCCAAGGTGTAGCCGAAATCCGAGCCTCTGATAAGTAAGGTTGAAAACAAAACGTGGATAAAGAGAGATGGGTTTGTGCCAATTCCAATGGATTTTGAAAAACGTAGCTAGGGCCTAGATAGATCGATGTATACGAAATTCCAACGCTAAACACTATCGGAGCAGCCGTACTGCCATTTGCATATGATGCCAGACTCCACGGCTTTTGGACTCAATCTCCATAGTTTCCAGCCGAGCAAGTAAAATCTCTAGCCTAACTGGCATTCCTTAACTTGAAACAAAATACGGTTGAGAGGTTTTGAAATACATATCAAGTATAAATTATAGCCGCTCCAAAAAGTTCTAGATTTTTTAAACTGAAACAAAGCCGAAAACGGACAATTTTGACCAATCTGGACCCCAGAATCCTTCTCTTCCCACTTTCTTTCTCGCGACTTTTGACCTTCGATGATCTAGGTTTGAATTTCTAATTGCACTCACCTGCTGGAAAACATGGTTTTGAAAAATTCAAATTTAAAAAAAATTGTGAGGAAGTGGGCAGGGGGGAGGGGGCATGCCCCTAGACCCCCCTAGTAGTATATCTCTATATCGGTTTGTGCCTGCAGTACTCGATAAAATTTCCAGCCAGCCTATCACTAAAACTTGGTATCTATGCATTTGCGGTGCGCGATCGCGCCCGCACACCTTCGCATAGCTGATATCAGTCTGAGAAGTTAAGAGCATAATCCCCGTCTACCTACTAACAAAAAATCGCTCGCCTTCAAAGTGAAGAATGTACATGAATCGTCCGTGAACTTTTTGCTCGAATCTCAAAATCTGATCCAATAAATTGCAAATATACTTCAAAATTTTCCAACGTAGGTTATTACCTATCATTAGACTGCTTTAGATCGAAGACGACGGGAGATAGTATTGAATTTCTTCCAGTCTTCTGTCATCATCCACTTTTATTAAGAGACTGAGAAGTTTGTAAATCATTTACTCAACTGAATCCCATGCAGTATACAATAGCAATACTGATTACTCAACCCATATAATCCAAACTGTTGACGGAAAATAAAAGATGAGATCTATATTTGGCACTAATAAACTGAAACTGAAACTGAAATGAGCGTTTTTCCACTCACCAGCAAGTACTGCCGAAACAGTGTCGGATTTGCTTCGTACCGTATGCCGGCGTCAGTCAAGAACGCCACAAGCAATTCTTAAAGTATCACTTCTCTATTTATTTCGGTATTTCAGCCGTACCTTCCATAAGGAACGGCCTACCTTTCTCTACTCGACTCCTTCTTACACCGGTACAGTTACAAAAAGAAACTCAAATTTGAAACATTAATTTGCAACTTGAATATTATTATAATAAATTAATTGATATATCTTTCTAATATTTTTATCTTTAAATGATTTGTTTTTGTCAACTGCAAACTTGAATAAGGCCAAATAAAAAATTCTATGTTTCTCATCGTGAATTTTCATTTTTGTGATAATGTAAATAGGCGGTGGGCGTTTTTTTTTTTAAAATTTCAAATCCAACGAGCAACTGAAGTGTTGTGAGTCGTGGTCAGCTGACAGAGTAGATCAATAGAAAGACAATTGCAATTTTTTTCCTATAAATTTTCTATATTTCAAAAAATTAAAAAAGGTTAATGCGGCAGCTATTTTGAAATGCGGGCGTTGATGACAAACCGCCGGAGAATTTTTATTATTTGGCCTCAATAATGCCGGTAAAAAAGTCTTTGAGCGCCCACGAGGAAATGGTTCAAAGTCAGCGGTATCGAATAATTTTGTATGCGTTGTATTCAAAGATGGCGGACCGATCTTGTTTGATAACAAAACATTACCAAAAACCTTCACATTGTAAATAAAAAATCATGAAGTAAGTTAGCAATGTTGACATTTTATGACGCACGGAACAAGACTGGTATTCTTGAAAGATCGATGGAAGTTTTGCCAGCGGGCGTCATGTTGTTTTATTTCTTTTAAAATTTGCAGGCTCAACATTGATGGATTGCTGGTGTACTTTCCATACGACTACATCTACCCAGAGCAGTACTCGTACATGCTTGAGCTCAAGCGAACACTTGATGCTAAGGTACGACTTCTGGCTTGTAATATCTGACGTAGAACATTTGTGTTTAGTCTTGTATGTAATGACTAATGATCCATGCACACGCACACGTGTTAAGGCCGGTGCACACTGTAGTTTTAGTTTCCCTCGCTGGAGCGAACGTGAATAAATAAAGTCGAACTGTCATGCCTGTGTCTAGTGTTGTAACGAATGACGGTGATTTCGCCCAGGTGCAATTTCGCCCAGGTGCAAGTTCGCCCAGGTTCACTCGGGTGAATTCGCCCAGGTTTTTCGGTGAATTCGCCCAGGTTTTACGGTGAATTCGCCCAGGTACTACATTCGTACACTTAATTGTCTTAAAAAAGAAAAAATTACTGCATTTGTTCAGTTGTGCTTTGCCAGGTCGAACACAGAAGTTGCTGGGTAAAATATTCTTTAAAAAGCAGACACAAACGGGTCTTCAAATTACTACTGTAAATAGCTGGCCATTCAGTAATTTCAGTGAAGACCCCGGCCCGCAGTTGGCGACAAATTTTTTCAAAGTCAAAGTGGGACAGTGCCGTCTAGCTAACAAGCCATCACTATTCTGTGCCGAGAAAAGATAAAATGTTAAAATTAAACCATAAAATTATTGTAGTTAATAGATGCACTTGGTGATTCTTAATAAATACAAGGGACTTTCAATTGATAAATACTCGTAGATTTCTAGAATTATTGGAAAAGGTTCGACTGCCGATCATTTAGTAATTTGAAGAACATGGCGGGATGTCGGCAAATGAATAAAGATAATAATTATGTAGTCTCTGAGTTATATAAAACTCAGTCCACTACTAATAAGAGTATCAGTGATTCAGTTATCAAACATGGGAAATATAGATAGATTCGAAGTTAAGGTAAGAAATAGAAGTTAGTTCGGAAATATTGAGCGAAAGACGTAAATCAACAACAGCAGATCAGAGCAGATTTATTTCATTTATGACTGCACAGGCAGCCCTTTCAAGCAGTTCGAGTCTACGTCATTCAAAATTTGATTTCCAACGGTCGCTTTCAATCAATCTCAACTAAATTTACCGATCAGAATTGGTTTCTTATTTGACAGATAGTTCCCAA
The DNA here is from genome assembly GCA_025403565.2 of Palythoa heliodiscus. Classification (NCBI taxonomy): domain Eukaryota; kingdom Metazoa; phylum Cnidaria; class Anthozoa; order Zoantharia; family Sphenopidae; genus Palythoa; species Palythoa heliodiscus. The sequence goes on along the minus strand of JAOBYJ020124571.1, from coordinate 58 downwards.
AATACAAAATAAAGACGGTAAAATAAATATATTTTGCTTACCTTGTGTGAATTGTGGT
>JAOBYJ020124570.1:0-12148 GCA_025403565.2 Palythoa heliodiscus | reverse complement strand
TTACTAGTATCATAAAGTATTCAAACTGAAGCAAACAAATCTGAACTATATTATTTTTGAATTTAGCATAATGAAACTGAAGCGAAACGTTTTTAAAAACTTGCCCTGGAAAGAGTCAAATACATACCAATGCCATATCCAACGTATGAAAGAGTTGTAGGTCAGTTTATTACATTTTTTTTTGTACTGAAAAGAGAAATTCATGCAGTGATCATAAAAAGTCCTGAACATAATAAACTTTCGGTTTAAGTTTTTCTTTTTCGGCGATTCCACTTAATTAGATTGCACAGCTTGCCCTGTAGATGTACAGATGTTCTCGATGATACATCGTACCTGGCTGTTCAAACAATAATAAATGGATGGAGCGGTTAGCTTTTAAGTGTATCGGAAGTTAAGGTTCTGACTGCAAAGTATGGAAAAAGCAATTGAAAACAGTAGATGGAAAATGTGTCTAAATGTTCCCCAATAAAAAACATTAACGCCTAATGAATATCCACGGTTGCTTTTTACCAAACGATCCTAATACACAATGTTTGCTTTGTTTAAGATAAGTTAAGAAACGAAAGTAAATTCGTTTGCTAAAATAGTTAAATTGGTTATCCTGACGAATGTCACTAGGAATGTTGTACTTGTAGGATAAGAATTTCTTCAATAGCTTCTATGTTAAAAATATTTGGAAATTTGGTCAACCCATACTCTGTTTCTAGAGTTTCAAAACCATAACCATAAAAACTAATAATGACAGACGGAAACTTAACGTTAAATTTGTAAGCGTAAATTTTATTTGAGATTGCGCCTGTTCATAAACCACGTGCAGCTTGCAATACAATGACTGAACTGCTTTGTTAATTCAAATTATCAACTCCTCGATGGAACAAATTGTGAAATATAACCATATAAGTTTATCTTTGATCGTTAAAAGAAATATTCACGAAGAAGAATCTGCGATGAGCACTAATATCTAGTTTATATAGAGAATATATTGACTTGCACTCAAATGAAAAACAAAACGAAAATGTGTACAAGGGAATCTTACGAAATCTTTACTCGCGTCCTTAATCCCACAATAATTTTGTATCAATCGTTTTGCCGCTAATGAAACCAGTTTATCAAGCAGGTGTTGGAGCTCAGTCTTATTTGGATTTACTAATGCCCGTTAGCGTAAATACTATTAGAAGCTTCCTCTAGTTGTTGTGAGCACTTTTGAAAAACCAAATAGCCGAGTTTCTACATCTAAGTAACTTTTGCAGGTGGCTCGAATTCATTGGGTAATTTTTAGGTATTTGTGAAAAACAGCTAAAGGATTTGGCAAGGTATTTTTAGAACAAAATGCACCTAGTTAATTACGGGGTAATCTTAAGCTTCACACATAATTCTAACTTTAACTTTTTCTGAGTAAATGCTTCGTTTCAAATAATTTTGAGTAAAAACTGTTTGTCTTGTTATAAAAAGAGAAAGAACTTGATACACAGCCATTAAACCTAATTTTTAAGAACGAAACTAGCTGAACAACAAGAAATAATGGTTTGAAGTCGTAAAAATAATTAACAGCTCCAGAACGTTTTATCTTTTTCGCAGCAGCAAAACATTTTAATAGAGTGATGTTTCTATATATGGCCTTAGGTAACTCAAATTAACAGGTCCAATTTCAATAATGATATATTCCGATTAATAAAAAGATTTGTAATGAAAAAATTAAGGCTCTACAGCAATAATAATTAAAAAGCTATGTTTTCAAAACTTTAAGAGTCGATAGTACGTTTGTTAAATTCTCCGCAATCTCTGACTTTAGTGAGTTAAATTTGAAGTCCGCTTTCAGTATCTTGAAACTGATTTCATTAATAAATGACATCAAATGTCCTTCTTTCAGAGGCTTGAAATACAAAATTTTGTTTTAGTATTTGGCATTTCCAAGTGCACTGAAAAATCTGTTCCCTTGGTGAAGAGAAGTGGTGTCTTTTTTCAAAGAGCATACATCAAGTGTAGTGTCAGGTGATGATTGTCTTGGGATTCTTTGTAAATTTAATCAACACCACAGGGAAAGAAAAATATACACAGACATCCTTCAAATGAGTTTAAAAACAAGAAAAGAACTATACTATGAAACTAAACTATAAAATGAAACCTTATCCCTAGCTATTCCAAGCTCAAGCTTATACTTTTCTTGAAGATTATCACTAGTTAACGCGAGTTGATTAAAACTAAATTATACTATTCCTAAAAAATTTCTCATCAGCCAGTTTCATATTTGCCTTCAAAATTTATTTTTATTTTTCAACAATTTTATTTCACTACAGCTGTTTAATAAAACTTAAATTTAAGGAACAATTCTGTAGAAGCACTTACCCACAGTAGCATTTCTTTCTTACAGCAAGGTTGTCACCAACAAAAACATGAGAAAGAAGATTTTCAAAACTGGCTTTTACATTTCTGAAAACTGACCTTTCCTCGGCGAAAGACTACTAAATATAAATTCAGCCTATAACTATATATATAATATATAATTCCATACTCCTGGTGAATAATAGCACTTAAGAAGCAAAACCAAACCAAATTACTTTTCAACCACAGAAAATAACTCGGTGAATTTAACTCGACTTGCGTTCCTTGTGTGGTCCTACTGCTATCAAATCATCAAACAATAAAGGCAAGATAACAAATTAACTTTGAAACTGCTATTAATCTCTTTTAATTTACATCAAAGAAAAACAGATATCTTCCAAGAGTTCGATTACAAAATTAACTCCTTATCCAATATAGGTTATAATTGCGCAGTTTCTTAAAAAGGTAACTGATATGCCCTAACAACAGCATATGAGTCATGGTGAATTGTATATGAAACATGATTTGTCCTCAAAGTGTTTAATTGTTATAGCCTTCTCTCGCAAGATTTCAGAGATACAAAAATAATCCTCGGGTAATTCTATTTAGTAAGAATCACAAATCCTTGTTCGTTTTTGAATTGACAATCTACGCAGGACATAATCATGTTAAAAGTCGAAAAATGTAAAAACTAAAATGATTAAAAAGAAAATGGTTTTAAGAAACGATCTTAGAGAATAGAAAACATTTCACTGTAATGCTGATACATCCATAGAAATAAAATTTTTCTTTATATTGTGCTATGTTCGTGGCAGCATTTACAATAAGCCAAATAGGGGCGTGAAATTGCAATAACAGTTTAAAAAGATTCCAAAGACTTTAACTTTTTCTTGTACCGATAAAATTGTTAAATCCTGCCATCCCTTCTCTTGTTTTGTCTTTGTGACACTTTATGTCGCCGTTTATTTAGAATTGTAGTTCTAAGTAAATGAATACGGAATATTCTTGGTTTTCTTTTCTTGTCTTCGTGTCCTAATTAGCGACATTTTTGTCAATTGTATTATTTTCGCCGTTTCAAAAGCTTTTTAAAAACATGTGCCAATGCTCATTGTGTGTGAGAATTGTATTTTTATAAGATATCTTTTCTTTTAATGAACTTTGAACAGATGCATTCACGCCTTAAAAACATGAAATTTTACCAAAAAAATTGACAAACGACACAGTTTTCCAATTAAACTGTCCCCAAAGGCATCCTGAAACATCTGAAGATTTGTGTTTTTTAACTTTTTAAATGGATTTTTTTATGTATAAAACAACGCTATGCCGCTGTTTTCAAAAGCTTTGTGCTTACAAAACAGTTTGATTCGGAGCACTTATACAAATATCTAAAACGTTGATCAGCAATTTTTTTCTGATATATCTGATTTTTACAACTGCTGCCAGGATCAAATTTTAGACAATATTTTACCAAATTAACTATTAGTTTCAAAATTAACAAAATTTAAAAACCCACTTATTTTACATCAGGTTTGCTATTTTAACGAGCAACTCTTTTTCTTGATCAAAAATATTTTCTTTTTAAGATGCACTGAAAATATTCTAGCAGTCTTAAATAATAAATGTAATTTACCTCTGAAAAGATAATTGTTTCCACGATTTGAGAAGAAATTAAACGGAAAAAAATACACAAAAGGAAAATAAAAACTCCTTGCTGTTATATTTCCATCATTAACCAAAGTAACTTTTCGGAGAATGAAAGCTTCAAAATATTATTACTTGACATTTTACTAAGACGCTAATTTTTGATCCAGATGCTGTTATTTAACCGTTTTAACAGCTTAGGAAACTTTAATAAGTTTTATCGAGTGAGTTTTCCATAATGAGTTCGGTAAAGTTTGCTATTGCCATAAATACAACCATGCTATGTTGCCCAATTAAAAGCTAAGCGACGTTAATTGTAAAATTCAAGATGAGCAGTGATTCTCCGGTTTGTTTTTCTCGATCGAAAAGTGTTTCTCTCAAGTTAATAATATAAAGAAATTCGATTGAGTTTTTGTTAATTAGTGCAATTATATTTGTTTCTTGAAGCCGTCACAGTTAAAGCAGGCGTATTGTCGTGTTTTGAAAAACGGTGCAGTTTATAAATTTTCAAGACCGTTCGTTTTATATATACAAAAATTTCACACAAGCTTGTTCGGATTTGTGATACAAACTGGTGTCTGTATTAGGTAAACGGTTAACAGTTCCATTCTTAAACGTGTAAACTAGAAACATTAACCATGTCTGTAAAAACTGTTTTATTATCACCTGCAGCGGGCGTAATGGCTGCAATGTTGTTAACTAATTAGAAACTCTTGTTGGCCTCTGGGACATGTTATCCAGCTTCAGCACTGTTTACATGCGTTTATGGAACGTTTCCTCAGAGTCTTCACTGATTAAACAATGGCAGCACACAAAAGGCAAAAAACTTTTCACCTTTCTCAGAAAATGAAACATGTTTAATTTTGAAACAAAGACATGCACAGTTTGGCAGACTGCGAGCCACACTAAATGGCCAATTCTCCATTTAAATGTTTTCATTTCTACAATAGCCTTTGATGAAGGCTATAACAAAATTCTACCCAAACAAATTAAAAATGTACGCGCATTATAAGAACAAACCCGCCTTCTTCATTTAATCAACGCTTCATAAAGTAATTCTCAAAAATACAGAATACATTTTGTTGTTCTGTTAGTCTAGCGAACTGTTTGCAGCTCTTCGAAACAAAGTGCTTAACGTTGCGGCACCATTGATACTAGGGTGAGCCCGGGCATATATCGTTTTGGTGCTGGCTAGTGGGTTAATATACCGTCGATATCGCAACGCACGCATAACGCTGGAGTATCACACACCTGTTTAACGGAAGCTCTACTAACCCCACCCCCCGTGGTGCGTCAAACAAGTGATTAGATATCTCGTGCTGACTGACATTGCTATAAAATCCCACACGCAGCTGTATCTAAATAGTGTTGTAAAGACGTTGCTAAATTCAGCAAGGATACCTCGACCATCGTTTAGAAATCAAGGGAGCTTTTGCATTTGAACTGTACAGAAATGTCGTCCTTGAGCCAATATCTTCTTCATCCCGGTCGGATGTCCGCTTTTAGTTACGCTGAATTAAGAGGATCGAGAGAGCAAGAAGAAAAGAGCATCTACGATGGGCGGCCCTACGATGGAACCAAGAACTTTATTCTGAGCAATCCACGGCGGCAAGAACATAAGATAAAAATCGAAAAGGAAGCGGACAAATTCCAAGATAACGAGAATGAGAGTGCAATTTCAACTCAAAATAAAGATCAAGAAGAACTTTCCTCTTTTGAGGTCACAAGCAATTCAAACGACAATGACAAAGCTGATGAAAGAAGCAAGAACTCAAAAGAAGACGATCGGAATTCGGAGACATTTGTTGCCGTGATCGCCCAAGCTATTCTTAGTGTTCCAACCAAGAGGATGACTTTAAGTTCAATTTACAGCTACATCGCCACAAACTACCCTCACTTCGACAAAGAGAAAGGACCGGGTTGGCGAAACAGTGTACGCCACAATTTGTCAAGCAACGACTGCTTTCTGAAAGCCAGTCGAGCTGAAAATGGTAAAGGTCACTACTGGATGATCCATCCGAAAGATTTACCTGAATTCTCAAAGGGAAATTTCCGTAGAAGAAGAAAGCCACGTCGTCCCAAATGCAGTCACTCGTTTCTGTTCCGTGATAATCCCTTCTTCTACCACACGTTCACACAAGGGCTCACGTCCTATCCATATCAGCACCTGAGAACTTCAGAGGACCTAGCCGAAATGTCTCTTCCCCTTGCTTATAGCTCAGCAGTCGATAAATCAAGCCTCACACAGTCCGCCATCAGACCTAGATTTGGCCTCGTGGGAGCTTTTGAGGATTCGCATAGCCGTGGATTTACGTGTCCTAGCACTGCTTTCCGCTTTGGAGAGTCCAATTCAACTCGAAGCTACTCAAATTTAACAACTCTTCCCGCGACATATCAACACCCTTGCGCTTGTCACAGATGAACACTGATCTGAATAATGTACAATACAATCTAAAAACTGTACGAATTGTTTTAAATCTTGCCTTGTGTTAGAATCAGAAAGGTTGGCGAATCTTACAAAATATTGATATAAACAGGTAGTGTACAATCCTAAAATCCTTTATTTGTATCTCCTTGAGTTACCAGTCATAGTGCAGATTAGCGCGCACGTGTAGGAATATTTTACGCAAAATATACATCTCCTATTCAACTGAAAATGTTCTGTGGTTTGTAGAGGCCTACAGTTAGAAATTGTAAATATGCAGACTGATTATTAGGACTGCCGCGAACACAGTTTCTGTTATCTTGTAACTAAAAGGTAGAGAAATTTATTGATCTATTTCTATTAAGAGAAGGAGCTTACTGCTCAGTTAGATAGTTAAATTTTCTCATCTTAAGAAAGATATGGCAGGCAGATTTACTTTATTCTTCATGCGATGATCGAGTTAAAACTAATGAAGAGCAAAGAACAGCAACCCCAAATCGTCTGCGGTTTGCCTTTAGCTTTAATGATGAGGATTTAGAATAGAAATTACAATTAACACAACTTACAATCATTTCTTTCATAAAGAGTGTCATTGTATAAAGCAGTGTTGATATAGCAGTCCTTTGTAAATATAGTTAATAAAATTGCATTTGATAATACTTAAAGTTCTGTGTACTTTGAGAGTATTCAATGTTTTACTGCCTAAATCTTTGACTGACTAGTACGCACTTGTATAAATAGCTGACTTCTCCCTAAAACAAAGGAAACCCCGGCAAAACCTTACGGTAATTTTAGCGGTCAATTATGAACATTTAGACAGAAAATGCTTACTGAATAAAGCAACATTTTCGAATAAGCCCAAATAAAACTGTTTATTAAAATTTAGTATTTTTCTCTTGATGGCTTGACGTTTTAATTCTGCCTTATCCGGGACAACCTGTCCGGAGATATCGCTTTATATCAACCTTCTCTAGTATGCAAAACGCTTAAGTTGGGGAATATATCAACATTAGATAATTAAGAAATTTACAAAGATTTCGGCACGGATGTAGACACTTTATTGATTTCCGTTCCATTTTGCTGCGCATTCACTTGTTCTTTTAGCAAAACTTCATAATCCATGTGGCTGCAGATGTCCACTAAAGCAATATTATTTCATATCATTTCCACTGCGAGGCAGATGTTAACGGCGGAAGAAGCCCAATTTACACTCTTTTAATATTTGAAGTTCCTAAACAAAAACTGGCGGTTTTGTTTGATTGAGTGTATTATTCTAAATGCATTCTTGTAAGGAAGAATACGGTGGTAATTTCAAAGTATTTGATTTTATTCCAATTTTACATCCGCAAAAGCAAACTAATAGCGCTTACCATTGACAACTTCAGTCATTCTGGAGATCTCATGTAATTACATTTTTATTTGTGTGCAACTTTCTCCACTTTAAGCAATTACTGCTAGCTGCATTGCAATTCAATAAGAACTAATTTTATACGAATAAAAGCAGCAAATTTTTAACATTTCAAGAAGAAAAAGAACTCTAATTACCAACTACGCTCATTGACTCCTCTGGTCTGCCAATGTGTAGCATATATAATTTTTCTAATCGTCAATAGACGGAGTTTAATTTTGAAATTTTTTCAAAATATCTATGCTTCTGTAAAATTTAATTTGAATAAGATTAATTTGTCCAGGAAAAAAACTAAGTGGTTCTTTCAAATGATGAAACTGTATCATCTCTTTGATCCAAATTTCTCGATTTTGTTCGATCTTAGAACACAACAAGTAATCTGATAAAAATTTTCGCCGTATCCACAGAAACATAAAAAGATCTTTCTTTGTAACACGAATAACATATGGAAATAAGCAAATGATCACTAGTATAAACCTTCCTCAGTCATATATAAATGTCAGAAAAAATCAAATAAATGGACTAAATGGCTACTCATTTGAATTATCTAAGATCTAAGCAACTTGGCAGAACATATAGCTTTCGCGTTGTTTTAATTATTGAGGTTTTGTTTTCTAACAAAGGGATAACAATGTCCCAGCAAACTAAAGTCTTTTCGAGGTTGGGGTACAATAAACCTCGCTGTGTTACACTCTTTCCGGTTTACGTTGAACAAAACGTCAGTTCCGAAATGCGGGGAGTGCGACAATTTGGAAGTCGATTGCACGCGATCACGCCAACTAAATCTCCGGTGTTACCTCTAAACAAAGTGAAGTTTAGACTCGAGGTAGATTAAGTTTACGTTCCTGGGTGAGTTTAACAAGCTAATGGCGCTCGCATAGTACTTTGGTTTAAGTTTGTTGACAAAAACTAGACTAATTCTAAACAATTAAGATTGCTCATAAACGGGCGTTATAAAGTCCCTGCTAAGTTAAGCCGATCTTTGTTATCAGAAAATTGAGTGCGATTAAAATCTTAAGAACGCTTTAACTTGTTTTTGAATCAAAGTTTTTTTAATGTCGCTACAAAAGAAAAAATGCTATGATGTGAGAAAAATCAATAAATTTAATTACTTTTATATACAGCGCTTCCTTTTTCCCGTTCAATCTTGAACCAATTTCTTTTGTTCTAGCCTCAATAATGATATATTGATTTAGCCTCTGTACTGCTTTTGTTCTGAATGCTAGCATTCAGTAATTAGCTTTTCTTCACGTCAGTATTCTGAAATTGGGATTTATCATTACGAACTTCATCAACAACACTAGGCGCTCCAGGTGATAGGAGTCGAATATGTTAACATGAAAATCAATGCCTTTGAAAGAACAACTTTGGATTGTTAGCAAAAAAAAGCAACATAAATTTGCAAAGAATATCAAGCTACGGTCACTGGGACTATCTTCCACAAATTAAAGAACTCAGAAACTTCGAGAACAAGTTTCGTGAGACAAAACTGATTCCCAACATAGCTGATTTCCTGGAGGTACTGCCTCACGCAACGACAATTGTTTGACTCTCTGGTTTTTCTTTCATTTATGTTAGTATATAGATGTATATCCTTGTAGGCCATCTTGTGGAACCTCTTACTCGCCCCGATACTTAGTTCAATGCGCGTAATGTCTAAGCCCCACGCAACAAATTTTCAAGTTGAACAATCAAAAGTACAAACACGTTTATGCAAGACATCGTTGTAAATTTGACTGCATCTTAAATAAACAAACGCAAACAAACTAAACTGATTAGAAATCTAAACAGATTTGCTTATGGCAGTTGTTTAGAGTAGAGCCTCCGGTTTTCGTTCAAATAATAACGTGAGAAAAAGGCGGAGCGCGATCTAATCGCGAAACTGTTGTTCATTGTTAATAACTTTTGGATGACCCTTGAAAGGGTTTCCCTCTATGTGGTAAGAGCTCTACGTTTCTATTCTTTATTCATACTGTTAAGTTGTTTTTATATTTATATCTTCGTTTCAATTTAAAACTGGTACCGGAGTTTAAATCTTTCGTTGTTTTGAGGCGTGAAAACCTTAGAAATAAAATCTTGGCATACTTTAGAAAAATTACGGTTCCGTTTCGATGTTTGTTTTGCGTTGTCATCCAAAAAAACAGAAATTGATTTTAAAAATGGTTTTATTAGCGGAAGTGAACGTTTGTTGCAGTTATTTTTAGTCCGACCAAACCAGTTCACTGGTTATATTTCAGTTGATCATTTTATATATAAAAAATTGTATAAAACACGTGTTTAAGCTGGTAATTCGCCTGTTTTTGTACTTTGTCATGCGCGATTCCTGTTCACACAGTTGGCAATACATGATGTGGATCTTAACAAAAGTTTTCAGAGTGAAAGCAAACTAATTTTGAATTTTAATTCTGATTGGGAGACGCTACTCTGACAATGTTGGGAAATTCTTTACTTATATAATTATTTCGTGTCAGATGGCAGAGCTTGTTGACTGAACTAGTATTTGTAAATAAAGAAACCGTGGGATTTTGAATTATCTCCACGTAATTTTTGACAAATTTCCCAAATTAAATCACAGCGATGAAGGCTGTTATTGGCAGTCACCGTACATGCAGAACGGGCAAAGAAATGTTAATGTTCACAAGCATTCAAAACCGACCGAAGTTACAAGTTTCCGACTGATGAAAAGTTATATGAAAAATTTAGTCTTCTTTTTTTTTGAATGTAAATTTACATTCAAAAACCTTCAACCAAATTGAAATATAAATATCTTTCTTTGAAATAAGACAATACAAAACATCTGAAACTTTTTTCAATGACATTTTGACTTTATTTCGGAACTCTATCACTAACATACCTGAAACATCTAACATTTGAAAATACCTAGAAATTATAGTTTATAGCTTTTTATTTTCGTACGTCTTAGCTTGAAACAACATAAAAGTGAATGATTTGCTATTTTCTCAAACTTTGCTGTTAGACTGAGGAAATTCAAGAAAAACTTTTGTGTTCATTAAATGACTTAATGCCAAGGTGCGTTTTTGAATAACAAATCTAAAAAGGCCGCTACCAAAGCTAAAGTTTTACAGGAGTACAGAGTTTTTAAGTTTATATCTAGGAATCAAACTTTAATTTACCAATTATTCTGTCGTCTCAAATATATTTCCTGGCTATTTTAGTACGTCTAGGTCCACTGATCCAACACCAATAATTCTGGTGCACACACTATATTTCATTTCTTATGAGTCAAATTCAACCGAAAGCAGTTCAGTTAGGATGTATTTTGTCAAATTGCTTAAAACTTTTCAACTATCCTCTGTACCTGAAGCAGGGTAGTTTGGCCAGCCAAAATATAGTATATCTAAAATTTAAATCCTACTTTGTGTCGATTTTTCCCATTTATGACTTATGTAGTTTCTGTTACTAGAGTTAACCATTTCGAGTATAGATATGTAGTAAGAGATTATTGACCGAGCGCGAGGTCTGTATAGAAAAATATCAGCCGGACAATGGTCTTGACAGTACGGACCGAGTGCAACGAGGTTCGTACAAAAAAGACCGAGGTCTGATATCGTTCCATACAGAACAAGCAGGCGTGGTTTATAATCGTTTATTGTATGGCCAGAAGTTTGTAGGCTATTTGTTTTGTTTTTCGGTTTTCTTGTCAGGATTGTAAAATTTGCTTGGAGAATAATCTTTTTTCCGATTTTGCTTCTTTTAAGAAAATTTAAAAGTGAAGCTCAAACGGAAAGTTTTCTTTGGGAAAAATGTTTCCCTTCTCTTATAAAGGTTTGCAAGTTTTGCATACCTTGTCATCCTGTTCAAAATCTTAGTCTTGCAGCGGTAAATCCGGGACACTGGTCCGAATATGTACGTATATGGCCCATGGTCCGAATACGCATTTTGATGGTCGCAGGTCGACCAATCAGAGTGCGCGAAATTACTCAGCCATATAATAAATAACTTTTATTAACCGATAGTGAGATGTTTACAGGGAAATCTCAGACTGAGGGCTTGACGTACGGAACGAACGTAGCAAGGGTGGTACAACAAGACCGAGGTCTGAGTTTTACCTGTAAACACCGCGCAGAATCGGTTCATAAGTTATCCAGTTGGGATTTTTGAACTACAGTGGAAGTTGTTTTTAACATCCGGTCACGTGCTCTTAACATAATGCTCGCGGTCCTTACAAGATAATTCGGTCCTACAAGCAGCCAATCAGATTGCAGGAAGCTATCTAGCCATATAATAATACTATTTATACAAAATCTTCATGAATATACTAATTACCGTATATGTGTATAGACAAAAATTCATGAAGTGACCTTTCTTTAATGTACACAATTCACCATAAA
>JAOBYJ020124460.1:0-10181 GCA_025403565.2 Palythoa heliodiscus | reverse complement strand
CCCCCCCCCCCCCCCCATCACTTTTCTAATGGTCCGTCCCTTATTGTTCACGTTACGAACGAGCAAGTCCAAAGTCAAATAAATAGTGATATTTGAGTTGTTAGTGATAGACCTCCCTCATCAAGTGAATACAAAGAAAACTTGTGATTACCACACAGTTCAATATTTGTAAATTATACCAAAATCCTCTATCTTAGTTTGTGGTTGCCAACTATTAAACCATGTTAGCTTGCTGCTGACTTCAGTGAGGGGTATAGCGACGTAGGTGATAAAATTTGCGAGTCAAACAGTGTTGTTTTTTGTCGATTCTGGACTATATTCACTAAATCTATGAAGTTGTGAAGTTTTGTTTTTCAACTTTTGGAAAATTCATGCATATATGTGTAAATATATATTCATACCGATACGCTCATCGCCCATCATCTATCGCATCAACAGGTATTATAAGCACATCAAGACAATACCAGAGGAGATCAGTTACCGACTTGGTTAACGATCTATACAAAAAGGTTCTTTTTAAGCGCTCGTGGCTACTGTAAGCGGACATAAAAATAAATAGAAGAATGTTGAGAACTATGATCGTTTCTTATGTCCGTTAGTCTCAAAGGTTTCCGATTATAATCGAAGTATGTATCGAGGTATGTCCTACTTCCATTGGCTGCGACGCGTCACGATGTTTATTGAAAGATCGTGTTTGAATAGATTTGATCTTCCTCATTTATAGACTCAAAGTCAATAACAAAGTGACTTCTGCCCTACAGGCAGTAGCCACAAAAAGTAAACAAATAGATAATAGATAAGGATGGCTTGTATGAGACGGCATCAAAAGGAAGTAACTGGAAACGCCTAAGGTGTTCCAGACATCATTAATTTAGCTCGCTTTTTTTCTTTTGTTCAAACGCACCGGTGTACTAACCGACTCCTAAATACCACAGACAGGTTGTTATTTATCCATATGATAGTGTAACTTCAAATCTTGAAATGAAGAGTATTTTTGTGATTCTACTTGCAGCAAGACCAATCTCTGTTGATACGACTACTTGTTTTTATGTTCTGTTTATATAATGTGCATGTGTTAATATTTACTTTAACTTAAACTTCTTTTTATATGCTCTTCCACTTCATGGAAAGGATTTAATTGGCGAAACATTGCTTGAAACAAAATAATTATGAAACTACTCAAAAATGATCTATATAGGACAACTATAAGGAACTTGAACTCGAAAGTTAGATATTGTGTCGACATCCGTTGAAATTTATATCATTGTGTCGGCATCCATTGCTGGGCATTGGGGTATACCATTCACCGTGAGACCATAAGAGGCAATTTATCACTTACTGTCGTCGATTATTGAGCAGTCACAAAGATACACAAAACATTTAGACAAGATAATGATATGCTTATAAGGTATAACTTTCTTTCTTTTATGTTTATTGTCTCACTGTGACATCATGTGTTTCCATTGGTAAAGATAAGGATAACACAAACAAATCATGGGAATTTCATAAAATAATTATATACAACTATTACATTTTAATAACTGTTGCGCTCGTTTTTATACTGGTACCAACGTTGCTATACGGCAAATTTAGTGTTTATCAGCTCCGCTACAAGCAGTTTAATTGGTTTAGAGTTAGGGGATAAAAGGTATTAATGACCTCAGATATAGAGGTTTATACCAGGGCAACAAAACGGCGAACAGAATAATTGTTTCGCAACTTTTTCCGATCGATAAATTAATAAACGGACAAAAATTAAAATTTTAATGGATTTTTCCCCTGTTATATAACTAAATTAATATATCCCAAGGTTATGAGATTGCTGCGGATATTTTCAACATTTTGCGCAACTTCAACATCCATTCGATGTTATCGAACAACAATGTTGAAACCGCTTGCCAAACCCTTTCAAAAATGTTGAAAGCGTTTCAGCCCACCCAGTGTTTAGCATTGTTCAACACTCGTGAACCGGCAGTGTTCGATAAAATCGAATAGATATTGAAGCAAATGTTGAAACCTTTTGTGCAGGGCTTTATGTGTATTTAACACAACGAAGTGTAAACCGTTACATGCAAAGTAGGAAAACCTAATTTTCACAAGGGGCAAAGTTATTGAACTGCATTGTTTGGAATTGGCTAATTTAGTGTTTCTCCTCACAGACATTGTTTAATACTCGATACGATGCAAGCCCTCGATCATTCATTTTTATATGTAGAGTGTGCAGTAGAAGAATAAATTACAGAGAGCGCAAAGCACTCCCGTCGCAACGCAATACATAATATAACCTGGTTAAATGTGAGCAAAACCGATTAAATCGAGATTTTGTTTAGATTTTCACTAGATCCTGATCATGAACTGCTGGTCGCTCCGCAGTAATTATATATGTCATTTTATTTGGATAGTATATAACTGAGTTGCGAGGGTGACTCTCCTTTCGTATGTTTGTGTTATCCGTCATTTATACAGACTTTGTTACCTCTTTAACATTTTGAAAATCCCAATCCAGATGCCGTCAGTTTATTTTGAGCTTTTTTTTTTTAAAAAAAATATTTCTTTCAACAGTAAGTTGATCAGTCTTTCGGACTTTTCTGATAATTGGACCTTAATAAAAGTAACTATTGAGAACAACATTACCATCACGTCCACGTAGTTACCAGAACTCTAAAAAAGGTCATTTCACGTTCTTTTTTTGGTAACAACTGGTACTACGTTCAGGTGCTCAGCTCGATGCATTCCAACGTGCGGTTATTGTGTTTACTATTGTTCTTTGTTCTCGTCCTCGGCGTCGCCGTCTTCACTGGTTAAGGAGGAACATTGAATCGTATTTTGGTCACAAACCAAAATACGATTCAATGAGAAACCAAATCCTAATGAACCATAGAAATAGAAAATGTAAAAAGCAAATTAGAAATACATTTTTTCCAAGCCTTCATCGTTGACGCTTTCGCTTTTGTTGCTTAAGGTCAATAATTTAAAAACGAGTGAAGAACAAAACACCGATAAATTTCAATTTTGTAATAATTTGGGCAAAGTTTAAGAAGATCGTAACATTTCATTGTGCAATTGACAGAAGGCAATCAAACAGACCTAAACGTTTGAGTATACTCCATTGCAATTACAAAAAAAATTATCTACCAATCGTTTTAAAAAAAGATGCAAAACGGTAGTGCCTCATGTGACAGTGATGTGATGTAAATATTTTATTATTAATTAAGATCACGTGATTGTACACGTAATAGTTCACGTGGTTAATGCAGATGACCAAACACTCGCTGAATTTTTATATTTGTTTGTCTTCTTTCCTCCGTATTTTTTTTACAAGGAAAACATTTAAAACTGTTATAAAAGGTTTAGACACCTAATAAGTACTGCCTTAGCTACATATTAAGATATCTATCATCGACCATATTGGAAATCTAATCACTACGTGACTGACCAATTTCTATTAATATATGCTATGATGAATTTTTTCCCTTCAAATCTTATTAATACAAATATCAAACTATAATTTCCAGTTGGGTTTAGATCATTGTTTTTACCAACTTCCTTGCAAACAGCTCCATTAACGGTTTTAAGACGATTTCAATATCACGTTAACTGTGTTATGTAATAATTAGTTTTTGTATTTGATGAAATGATCCAAAATGAGTTAGATAGTTTTTTAAGTACAAGACTGTTCAAAAACGCAATTGTTTAAATTTCTAAACTTCTCGAGGAAAATCCTTAAATGATAAGGAAAGTGTGAACACAGGTGGCAAAAATTATTATTGTTTCTCTACTCGTCTTTCATAGAGACTTTGGCGAACTCAAAACGTGAATGCTACTTTATATCAATCACAATAATAACTGCTTTCTTGCGTGGACTGTATTTCTGGTTGACCAACGTTGTACAACGTTGAAGTGCCAGACACCACGATTGACAATGCGCCATCTATTTTAGTAACCTGCAGTGCGAAATCTGCTAATTCGATGACGTGCAACATGTGTGGGTTCCAGAGTGGTTAATGAAATGTCTATGTGACTAAACAATATTGTGCTTTTTTTTATTTAGTACTTGTTTACCAACTGGCAATCAAACTGCAGAAAGTGATCCTGTTTATAAGATATTTAAAACATTCCTTGAAAACCACGAAAAGGTATTTATTAATGACTGAGAAGTAAAAATCTGCCTTCAGTTTCACTTTATCTAATAATAATGATTATCATTTTTAATATTATCATTATTAGTGTTAAAAATTCTCAGGATAAATCAAATATCAATTACTTTCTCAAACTTTTAGTTTGTTTAAGAAAGCGACTGGAAATAATTCTTCCTCTTGGGGACAACTACTCAAAACTTTCCTTGGATAGATACTGTATTTTTGAGGCTTTTAAAAAAGCCATCAAGTTCAAAGTTAAGCGCTTTTTGGACCTTTAACTTTTTGGCATTATTGGCACTATTTTCATGCGTCAGTGAATCAACAGCGAGTAAGCAGCTCCCTTAACTCCAAGTAAGAACACTCTTCCAAATGAACTCATTATTTGTTTATATTATTTTTGTTGTAGTTCGCTTAAAGTTCACTGTTATTTTAACCCAAAACTAACTAATGTTTAACTGAATTTGAAATCGTAACATCTTCAAAGAAAGTTGTTTCGTTATCTCTGTGAAATATATTCAAATGATGCTTATTATCTATACTTATGTTATACACACCTCTATAGCCATGTAGCCCCTGCCAACTTCCGGTAAATTTCCAAACCAAATTTGATGATAAATCGCTGTAACATGCGAGATGTAATCAAACTAATTCAAAAGCAGGTTTTGGCGAAGTAAAGTTTGTATAACAAAATATGAAACTTATAACTATGTTTTTAGAGGCATACAGAAATCTCTCGTTCATTAATTTGTTTTCCAAAATGTAGCGTGCTCGGACACAGAAGTACTTTCGGTACTTGACGCAACGGATTTAATGATCCATAACTATTCCATGCACCTTGCGATTCGTCTTGATCCAATATTGGTAAATAAAGCATCGCTTCACTTTAATTCATATTCATATCAAGGGTTAATTTAAGGGCTGACGTCTAAACACCGGTTTAGTGTTTGTAGCGCTATAATTTTGACAACCATTTACAATTCAGTTGAGTCTCTTGTATGCCTACAGCTATTCAAGATGCAGTCCACGCAATTTTGTTGTCTTGGCATTTGTGCATTCTCGTGTGCTAACACCATGGCGTATTTTAATGCGGCTGGTTATCAGCGGACCAAAATATATTTCCCTGGATCACTACCGTTTTCTGCTCCTGACTTGGACGACGACTTGCAACCAAGACGGAACTGTATTTCGCTGAAGAAAGAAATTGACGAGCAATTTCCAAACTTTCCTCTCAAATCAACGGAACTTACCAATCAATGGAAACTGCAGAACCTCCAAAGCTGTAAAATGTTTGATCAGAGTTTTGATAAAATAATAAAAGACTCGAAGGAATTATTGTTCAAGGAATCCAATACAAAATCAATTTCTTGTTCTACAAACAACAAACTACAGGACTCTAAAACGGATTTTTCTAAGGCTGAATTGACAGAATCTTCAAACGTTATCTTAGATGACATCAACAAGTCGTGTATAGGCTCCGAAGAGTCGCGCGGAAGGAAAAACAAAGCACAGCGATCTGGGAAGAAGAAAATGTCGCGCCATGAAAATGCATGGCGAGGCCCCACGTACACAGAACTTATCACCAAAGCTATCTTGTCAGCACCAGAGCAACGCTTGACACTATCGCAGATATACGACTGGCTTGCAGAAAACGTGGAGTATTTTAGAGAGCGGAGCAATTACAATTCGTCTCAGGGATGGAAGGTAGGCACAAGTTTATAATCATAAGTTTTGTACATAATCGGTTGATATATATATTCTGTTAAAAGCTGTTAAAGGCAATCAGGGTATGGAATGTTTAGGCTAAATTTCTGTCTCGATATCCTATTTAAATTTTTTAAACAGCATTTATTTTAACTGTTGTGTCAATATCTCAAAGGAACTCAAAGGATCGTCTTTTTGAATTTTTAACTGATTGTAAGCACTGTGCTGCCAAGGGTACCTTCAGTATTGTTTGCAAACTGCGAGAACCCTTCTACAAAATGGTTCTCATGCAAATACATTAATCTTAACTATAACGTTTAAGAACCAATAAAAAGGGCACGAAATGAAATTTTATAACTAAAACCCTTCATTTTCGTGAAAACAATCATATAACTATTACAAGTGGGCAACAAACATTCAGGTTTTTTTAAAATGGTAAAATGTTGTTTAAATATATCAGCTCTCGGTCAGGCGAAAGCTCCAAAAGTCAATCTTTTTTGTTAAACCAAAGCAATTCTAGTATTTGTGGTACATAACAAGAAAATTCCTGCTAAATCTTTTCCTCTCCTCCGACTATTTTCTTTAAAAAACGCTAGAGCTGACATCTATCTTGTTTTTGATGGAAGAATTTTGCACAGGCATCTTCATAAAAAAAATCATTCTGTTGTGCGCATTTTTCATTTTTGATTTTGGTTTGAAGCGTTTTTAAATTCCTCGAAAGTGTGTCAAATTTTTGAGAGGTCTTTATAATCTTTAAGACGTTTTTCAATTGTCAACAAATCTTTTAGGCTTTTTAAAAAAAGTGTTTGAAAGCAGAATAAACGTCTTTGAATGTCTTAAACTCAGTTATTTCTTTAATTCAGTTAAAAATTGATAATGATATGCTCAATCATCCGCCATCCATGTCTTCCAAGTTTGCACATCAGTCTGTGTCATGATACATTCACTCGTATTCTAAAAGAAAGTCTTGGAAAAGTCTGTAAAAATGGCTGCAAAACTGAGATCAGTGAAAGTGTTTGATTCTTGGGTCTTTAACATTATATAAACCCTGTATACATTAAAGATTCGTTATAAAATCTTATTAAGAATCTTTTGAGCTTTGTGATATTCATTACTACTATGGATTTCACCCTCATATGATTCTTAATGCGATCTTTAACATATTTCTAAAGTCAGCAAGTACTCGGAATCACTGAAAGATACAGGGATAGACTATGGAGGACAAAAGTGACTACGAAAAATTGGATTTTTTTTTTATTTTCATTAACCACATTGTAAAAAAACCATGTTTATATGCCTGCGCGTGCATTGAGAAAAAGGGTAAAATGAACAGAACTGAAGCATTTTACAAGTGCTGAAAAATGAAAATGACCTTGTATATAATTCTTAGAAAATTCTGCGTTTTCAGAGATATTGGGACCCAGGATTCTTATAAAAATAATTCTTGTAAAAAGTATTTAGTGTATTCAAACGATTCAAACACAATATGAAATGCATTCATTCACATTTTCAACAATTTTATTTTGCAGAACGCTATTCGGCATACCCTGTCCTTACGGAAACGTTTCGTGCGAATCCCTCGAGTGTCGGCAGCCAACACTTGGTACAGTTCATGGTGGACCGTTAACCCTGAGCTTTTGGGAGAGCCAGTATAGTGTGGCAGATCAGTGCTCATGTAAAGTACCAGACCAATTCAGAGG
This sequence comes from Palythoa heliodiscus, assembly GCA_025403565.2. Taxonomy (NCBI): domain Eukaryota; kingdom Metazoa; phylum Cnidaria; class Anthozoa; order Zoantharia; family Sphenopidae; genus Palythoa; species Palythoa heliodiscus. The sequence continues at coordinate 2,641 of JAOBYJ020124460.1, read as the reverse complement.
TTTTTGATCTGTGCATAAAAAGGGCACTGGTGCATGTGTAGTTAAACAAAATTCCAATAAAATTAAAATTAAAATTAAAATTGTAACTTTATAATAAATTTAGCTTCCAAACTAAAAAAAATATTTCTTAAAACTGGTTTTAAGACAAGTTCTTGAGACTAAGTAAGAAGAAGTTCGAATTTTTTCAATTTATTCAAGATATTTTTATATAGTACACTGAAGTACACGCTTTTTTTATAAGAATAACTTTATAAGAACAACAAGACTCGATTAACAACAAACTCAGGCAGAGGCTCGATAACTATAAACTGAATTCTTCAGGTTAGCTTGACTGATACTCGTAATCAGTTTAACTTAGCAACACCGCATAAAACACAAAAAGATTCGATGTAATGTGAGCACTAAAGACTGTTCAACAAACAATGAAGGTAGTTTACTTCTAAACACAGCATTATACAATACATCTGCATCGCAAGGTATTTCATATTCCAATGTTGTTTCTATTTTATTTCTACTTCAATAAAAGCCGCTCATAAAAATAAGAACAAATTAAGAACAAATTGAGGCTCAAGCAGCCAAAAAATTAAGAACAATGAGCTTTGAAAAAACTTACTATTTCTTATAAAAAAAACGTGCATGTAATCAACTTAATTAAACAATGGCGATTTACAGAATTTGAAAAAAATATTATTGGTGCAGGCGCCATCAATCCTGTTCGTTCTTAATACGTACGTGTTTAATATCGTTAAACTGCTCAGTGTTCCAAAGTGGATTCTAGAAAACCTTATTCAAATCATTAAGCTGATGAAGGCATACGCCGGAAATACTAAAATACCAGTTTCTGAATTGCAGGACGAGCCACTGTCTTTGAGAACCATTTCTTTCAATCTCAACTTTATGTGTGCTTTTTTTCAGCCCAGGCTAAAAATTCTTATTTTCAGCCAATGTTAGGCTGAAAATACTCTTGTGTATATTCTTAGATTACAACAGTAAGTTAAAGGAATACAAACTTTTAAATTACATTTTGCCGACAAAACATCAGATTATCTGTCCACAGTATTGTGACTTTGAAAACGTTGAAGTAATTTTGGAGCCAACTGTGGTTAATAGGTACAGCTCGATATGATTACAAACCTATTAAAAAACTTCTTGCAAATTTGTTATTAGCTTAGAAAGAAAATACTCCCCAAGTTGAAGACCTGACAAAAAAATCTCAAGTCACTAACGGGAATCGAGGAGCATTTTCTCTAATTTCTAACTTATAACCAATTTGTAAATTTCCACATAGAATTGCTATAAGCATTGAGCATACAGGTAGTACAAATGCATGCTGTTTTTTTCTGATTTTGTTTTTTTTGGGTTTTTTTTGGCTAATAAGATTAATAACTTTGCCTTTTAGAAAAGAAAGATTTTCATATGATTTAGTTTATATAAACATGTAATTGTATCGTATTGTATTTTCAATTTTTTTTAAAACAAACAAATTAACTATATTCTTTTCCAAATTGGAGTATATATATCGGATTTTTTGGTTAAAATAGTCTTAAAACTTTGGAAATCAATTAAGCTCTGATAGTTTTTAAAAATTTATTCTTCGAAAAAAGAGTGTATATCTTTTTTTAAAGTTAAAGCAGCATTCCACTTCGGTCGATTCCAATATATTCAAAGATAAATAAATGCCACATTGGTATTTAAATATACTTTATAGGTTTGAAGCTTCAGTAAGATCAGTCAGATTGGAGGATACTAAAGATTTTTGATAGAAATAGAGAAAGTATGCAGAGTTTTTTCATAATGGAATGTTTGCATTCATATGGATTTCGATACAGTTTTAGTGTATTATTTTAAAAACATTTTTGATTAAAAAATAATAAAAATCACGATATAAGAAACCTTGACAGAGTACACTGAATAAAAACGTGTTAGAGCACTGCAAGTAATATCGTGATTAGCTTTCTTTTGTCATTTCATTTCATAATATACACAACACAACACAACAAAGCCCAGTTGTTCAGAAGCTGGTTAGCACTAACCCAGGGTTAGAATGTTTACTCATTTTTCTGTTTCCAACTTTGTAGAGACTAATTTTGGCTACAATTCTTGAGTAAAGATTATGAACATTACGTTTTATACAGGGTAAATATTTTGTTGTTTAAAAAATTACCCTTTAAATTTCGTTTAAAATCGCTTTTGAAAAACTCAGCCCTGGGCATTAAAGCATTAACACATAAAAAGGTTTAACAAGAACGAGTTCTACGTCATGCAGATATCAAGAACCAAAGAAAACTGAATATTGTATTGATTACATTTTGTTCAGTAATAAAACCAGGAACATTATGAATCTTCAGTTGTGACTTGAGTGGTATATTTTGATTTAGAACTGAATATTTGAAATTAAGGTAAACCCTGAGCTTAGATTTTGTTAGTTCTTCTTTGTTTAACGCCCAGCCTCTTTCATTGTTTCAGGCATTGTTAAAGAATAATGAGCGACAGTGACACCAGAAATACCGAAGTTTTGCTAACCGGCTGTCACTCATGTCTTTGACATTAAAATACTTGTTTTTAAAACATTATTTCTGCTTTATGATTATACAAAACTTTTTTACAAAATAATTCCACAGCATAATTTGAGCTCACCCCA